>MDKI01213920.1:0-93746 GCA_005239505.1 Nicotiana paniculata | reverse complement strand
CCGTGTAGGAGATGTCTATTTCACTTGGGAAACACTTAAACACGTCAAAACTCGATTTCTGGCTGAACTGGGGACCCTGGCGTTTGGTGGCTAACGCCAGGCAAGAGCTGGCGTTTCAGACCTAACGCCTGGCTAACGCCAGGGTAGGGCTGGCGTTTCAGCCCTAACGCCTGGCTAACGCCAGGTAGGGCTGGCTGTTTGGCTCTGTCGCCCGGGTGTCTCCTTTCGCGTATTTTTCGACGTATTTGCATCCTTTTAGCTCCGTTTCCATCTCCACTTCACCTACACATGAAATAAACTCCATTAAGCACATAACAAGTGTATTTTTATCATTAATGCGCATAAAATGTAAGGTATATCACATGTTAAACTATGCAATTTAGTCTCGCATCAAACACATTTGTAATTTCTGTAAATAAACCAAGCAAGGTAATTTGGTATACGTCTATCCTAACCGCGAATCCGTTCCCCGATGCCCAGGTTCAAGAACTTGCTCTACTCAATCCTATATGCAATCTAGAATTCCCACTTTCGAGTTCAACTCTAGCTTTGTAGTTAGTATTCAATTGGTGATCAAGCAATCAAATAATTAAGCGCAAGATTGAATAAATAAACTAATATGATAAATCAAGGAAGCAAAATCTATATCCGAATAACAATAGTCATGAAAGAACCACAACCCTAGAATGTGAATTTTTAGATCCACATAGACATGGTAGCCAAAGAACAAATCATACAAAGAAACATAAAAAATTACTAAGTTTGGTAGAAGAAAAGATGGCCTCCACGGCGGCTCTGTGCTCGTGTTTTCCTCTCTAAAATTTCCTCCCAAGTGTTTCGTACTTTTGTTCTCCTCTAAAAATCACGTTCCCCACTTAAAAATAGATTTAGGTTGGCTTTTATATGAGTTGGGGGCGTCTAGGGGTCGAATTAACCGAGTCCTGGTCGAAAAAGGTCACTTTCCTTTTTGAGCGTCCAGGGCGGCGTGGGGCGCGGGCCCTGGTCCTGGCGCTCAAACTTTAAACATGTTGTAAATTACACCACAACCAGCACCTCACGCTGGCTGTGGCCCTCAAATTTCACTTTTTGCCTTTTTGTCCCGATTTCGCCCAATTCGCGCTCTTTCGTCCCAAATTGCATCCGAATGATCCCTACACATAGAAACACATGCTGTAAATTGGTGCAATTTAAACATGCTGTAAATTGCACCATAACTAGCTCCCCACGCTGGTTGTGGCCTTCAAATTTCACTTTTTGTCTCGATTTCGCTCCAATTCGCGCTCTTTCGTCCCAAATTGCATCCGAATGATCCCTACACATAGAAACATCAAAATTTAGCACAAATAATCATATTAAACATCTTAAATCGTCGAGACATGAGCAAAATGTGAGGCACTATATATCAAATATGCATACATTAAGCCGATTATCACATTCTCAATAGAGTGAGAATCAGTCTTACCTACCTTTCCAACCCCAATGATCTCACTTTCTTTCCATTTCCAAAGGAAACATTACCTCCTTTAAGGTCCTCAAGTGAAAGAAATTGGTTCTTGCTTCCTGTCATATGCTTTGGGCATCCACTAACCATGTACCATATTTGGTTGTTCCCCTTCACTTGGACCTGCAAAATGAAACCCAAACTAGTTTGGATCCCTTTTTATAGACAAAAAGGGTGAATCAAATTCTTTTTAGCCCAACTTGGCAGCCTATTTTTCCCTTGAACAAAATCGTTGTTCTTTTGACTTGCCTTTTCTTTTGTAGTGCATTTATTTTTATAGTGACTAGTATTAGTGTGTGCAAATCTTATTCTCGGGAAGTGTAAGATACTTACTTCGGGGATCCCACTTAGGTGCAGGGTTCCCAAAGCCAAGTCCTCTTCTATTGCTACTATGGTGTTCTTGTATCCACGAAAATGCATCAAAGGACCTATTCCATTTACAAGTTCTATCTAGATCATGATTGACTTTGCTTAGATCCCCCTTTAGAATTCTTACATGTTCTCTCTCTTGTACAATTCATCTTTCATTTTCCTTACATTTTCTTCTAAAGTGAGTTGTGTGTGATCAACTGCCTTTTTTCCTGTTCCTCGTTTCAATTTTAGACTTCCAGATCTAAGCTCTAAGACGGTTGTGTCAAGTGCATGAACCTGTTTCTTTAGCACAACATTTTCACTTACAGTTTCACTAGCCCTAAGTTCCAGGTTTTTGCACTTAGCCTTCAAAATCACATATTCTGTAGACAGCTGTTCCTTTTCGTTATTTACATCCCCAGATTCATCAATTATCTCTAGTAGCAACTCAGATAACCTTTCATTAGACAAAAATTTAATCTTATCTTTGAGATGAAAGACACTTACCTCAGTTTCTTCATCGGATTCTCCAATGGCCATAAGTGTTCGTTCATCCTCATCATCATCATCTGAGCTTTCTCCCCAAGCAGCGACCATAGCCTTGGTTGATCATTTGTTGTTTCTTTTCTTGGGTTGAACGTGTTCCTTCTTTTGTTCCTTCGCTCAGCTCTTTCCTTCTTCCATTCAATTTCCCACAAAGTACAATTTTTGATGTTATGGTCAGGCTTTCCACACTTGTAGCAGCCATCATTGATTTGCTTCTCAGAAGCTTTTGCCTTTCTGTAGCTTCCACTTCTTGAAGAACCTTTTCCTCTCCTCAGGTACTTCTTGAATTCTTTGGTGATCATAGTCATTTCATCATCTTCCAGATCAGAACCTTCAGTGATTCTGAGTGCCAAGCTCTTTTCCTTCTTAGGTACATCCATCTTCATGGTTTGTCTCCTACGTTCATAAGCATTGAGATTTTCAATCAATTCATCTAGTGGGAGAGTGAAAATGTTCTTTGACTCCTGGATGGCAGTGATCATGCTTTCCTAAGTGATTGGAAAGACATAGTAAGTATCTTATCAACCCTCTCTTCTTCAAGAATAATCATTCCAAGAGATTTTAGTTTATTTGTCAGTGTAATTAACCTTGTGTACATGTCTTGAATGGTTTCTCCATCATTCATAACAAAGTTCTCATACCGAGAGTACAGTAGAGTTCCTGTAGATCTCTTCACTTGAGTAGTTCTTTCATAAGTCACTCGTAGTGTGTCCCAAATTTGCTTAGCAGTGGCACAACCTTGGATTTTGTTGTACTCATCTGGACCAAGTCCACAAACAAGCCATTTTTTGGCTTTAGCATTCTTCTCCTACTTCTTCAAATCCTCAGCAGTGCAATCCGCTCTTGTCTTTGGCACATCTACTCCTTCAGCATTTTTCTTCAATGTAGCCAGTGGACCATCAGTGACAAATTTCCATAGTTCATAGTCCTCTCCTTGAATGTGATCTCTCATTCTGTTCTTCCACCAAGAGTAGTACTGGTCATTAAAGAGTGGTTGCCTAGCAGTGGATTGTCCTTCCCAGTTTCCAGGTGTGCACTCATCTTGATCTTCTCCTATGGTGTTAGCCTCTTTAAAGATAACCTGCTCTGATACCAATTGATGTTTTGTTCTTCAATACCACACAATAGGAGGGTAATTTGTGTGGTGTCAAAATTTTCGCGTGCACAAATTATAGAAGGAATCGGTTCTTCTATGTGTTCCTTATACTACTGTTGCGGAATAATAAATACGGAAAGTAGATAACACAATTATTTTTTACGTGGAAAATAATCGGCTCAAAAGATACAAAAACCACGATCGACTACCCAGTAGAATTTTTTCCAACACTTCACTAAATCACTGAGCCAAAAACATCATTTACAAAACTCTTTGTAAACCTAAGGATTACCTCCGACCCTTTGTGGAAACCACCATCTAGCTGTTGCGATAACTTCAAGTTAACTCTAACTTGAATACAACACTCAGAGTATCTAGTACAATTGCTTCTAGATAAAGATGAAAGGTACAACTCAAAAGCCCTACTACAATGAAACTAAAATAAAAGACAGACATTTGGAACTGGTTCTTCTATCTGGTTCATGTAGCTTCAGGTTTGCACATTGCTTGCAAAATGTCTAGCTATTTTGCTCTTACCTCACTTTTAACTTCAGCGTTTGTGCGTACCTGTAAAATGAGAACATCCTGCAATATATATAGTTAGTAGAATAGGAAATAGCTAGAAGTCTAATGATTTACTTTTCCTTGGTGGAAGAGTTCTAGTTACCTTCAACTGCTAACTCCTCCCTTATATAGGATAGGGTTCTCTTCAAGTAAGGAGTCATTTTCCTTATCACTTATGCAACCTTTTCGTTCAGGAGATATCAGATATAACCACTTAAGCTTATCTCCTTCACTTGCATGCCCTGTGCTCGAATCTTCCCATGTCTGTGTACACTATGTATGGACCTGGTTCATGCTTGAGTTCCTTTATTAATCATCAAAACAAACTTCACTTAGGCCAACATATATGGTGCATAATATAAAAGCGAACATTTTTATCTCTGAAAGCCAACACCGTATAAGTTAACTCACGCGCGATTTGGCATAGAATAATATCAGATTTGTGGAAGAAAATTCTATTGGTATAACTTATACAAGATACAGAAAAACTAACAAATTGCAGTAAAAAATATTGTTGAATCTTATTTCGGGATTATTTTCCTAATTCCAATAAACATGCCACCCTAAATGTAAGATCAACATTAACGCTCGAAAATTAAAGAATCCACTTTAACCTGTATTGTTGTATTTGTTCTTGTTTATACTAAGTTTATACAAATTTTCACAATAACAAAAAAATACATAGCGTAGTCCCACAAGTGGGGCCTGGGGAGGGTAGGGTGTATGCAGTCCTTACCCCTACCTTCAAGAAGATAGAGAGATTGTTTTTAGTAGACCTTCGGCTCAGGAACAAATTGTCACCAAGATATAAATTAAAGTGATGGTATATATATATACTCTGTATACACAAAAACACTACTAAGAAATCTCGGTTCCACCTTCCGACTTGAAGCAACATAACATGGTAAACAATGTCCATCATAGGATCATTCGATTAATAGGTCAATTCTCTGCTACCTCCCCGTTCACAACATCTCGGAAATGAGAGGTAGCCAAGTTTTCTAGCAATGATATACTTCCTTTCTCGACCTCGTTGAAGCAGTAAGCAGGGGCTTGCCACTTTGAATCCTCCAGCACTTTCCCCACCTCAAATGTCATTATATGTTCAACCAAACCTGCATTGTTTCGCATATATCAAGCAATAATTAAACTTTATCATATAGGAAAAAGAATTAAGAGAGAAATACGGCTACATTACGTTTCTTACATGAATGTTTGATTTTTTCTTGGGTTCGGGCCGTGAAAGCAGCCATTAATATTTGCATTTGGGTAGACTGCCTACTTCATACCCATAGAGATGCAGTCCTTCCCCATACTTTGTGTGAATACGAAATGTGCACAGGGCAAGCATTAGTTGTAGGATGTATACACCACACCCCTAAAGATGCGATCCTTCCCCAGACCCAAACCATTCTGTTTCAATAGAGGTACGAGAAATGGGAAGGAATACTGCCATTATGCGCTATTATTTTAATCCGAAAGTCAATCATTCTCAGCTTTGATATGAAGGTAGGGGGGAGATCAAAAAGGAGTATGTTAGTCAAATAGAGGGCTCTCGGGTGGGGTGTATTCCACGGCTTTAGCCTTACGCTAGGTTGGGCTGTAGTTCTTGTATTGGGCTAACCCAAGCGTTAAATAGCACCGTTTAGTGGCGTGCATGAGTAGTCAATAAGGAATACTTTGTACACCGGATTGCTCTTTATCAAGAGCAATACAAGCGTTGTTCAGCTAACGAAATGGTTGGAGTGTTCATCCTAATGGCAAAATTCCAGTAGCAAAACTTTGAAAGCCTTACTACCTTAAATGTCAATATATGCATAAAATAGTGAATTTCATTCTATAAATTTCACAGTCGAGAAGAAGGGTCCTTTTTCTCATATTACCAGTAGTCTTAGCAGAAAATTTTATAACCCAAGTTTCAAGCATAAAAAAAACCTAATTCTTCCCTAAAAGAGACGCCTACGAATTCAACAAATTATAGACATAAAAGAATAACATTTGCATACCATCATAAAAATGCCAATAAACAGGAACCTTGGTAACAGCATCCTCGTAATACCGTAAGAAACCAACCTTGTCCCAAACATTACAAAGGAATCCATCCTTGTACTTCTGTCCTACATAATTTGAACCTTGAAGCCAATTAGGTCTAAGAATTCCCACTGGGAAATGCCTAACAGTACACTCCTGAGTAGAATCCAAAGTGAAATAAAAGGAAGTACCATTTTGCCATTCAACATCATACAAAGTCTTTCCCAATTGGTATTGGTTTATATGCATGTACCTTTTGTTTGGCCAGTCGTACCAAAGGTCCACTTTCCTAAGACCTTGAGTGTAGTTCATGATTGTAATGGCGTGGAATTGGTGAGGCCATGGTTCTGGAATTGGGTCTGTTGACACCGATTCAAGTTCAATTGAAGGAAACAAGAGAGTGTATACAGTGACAAGGAAGATGAATTTGATAGGAGGCAACATTTGTTCTTCTTCTGTGTTTTTGATAAAAAGCAAGCAAATGAATAAATAAATAAATAAATCAGCTAGAGAAACTCAGAAGCAAACATGTGGAACCTAATAGATAAGGTCCATCTCACTTTATAATTCTCAACTGAAATCGATTAAATTTTAATTTTATTGAATAATAATATTTTACCAACACCTAAATACTTGTGGTCAAATTAGTATTTTTTTATTAAGTCAAGAAATATAAGTTTACCCGATAAGAATAGAAGAATAGTATACGGTTTGACTCCATTACAAATAATTATTTTAGGTTTTCAGTTAAGTAGAAAGTGGAAAGTTTGTTTTTGCTTTTTCATTAACTATACTCTTCCACCTCCAAAGTTACGAGATTGCGCAAATTGTCTACAATTTTTAATGTATTTGGCATAATCTGATGCTGTGAGAATAAAAGTAATTTTATAAATTATACATTAAATGATATAAAATCACTGACAAAGTAATTCAAATCGGATATTCACTGGCAGGACAGAAAATAAAAACTAATGGTACAAGTGAAAATAAAAATTGCTAGTTAATTTTTTTCTTTTATTTCTTAATGTTCTAGCGTATATCATTCTTCTTCCATGAATCCGTTTGATTTTTAAAATAAAGAACATGTGAATTTTCATTGAAATGACTCGAAACAATTTAATTATCTTACAAGCTACGACATGAATTAGTATATCTCAAAATCCCAATCCCAATCCCAATCCCAATCCCTATCTCATCTTTTACATAAATTTCCATTCTCTTAACCTCAACATGACCGAATTATAAAGAAAATATTTCAATTAATCAAAAAGGCACGCTCTCCTGCAGAGCTACAAAAAACACTACTAAACGTACCAGAATGCTGCTCCTCTAATCTGTACTATCCAAAAGTAACAAATGATACATGAAACTACATACAATCTAAGTTGCTCGGACACGGGTGCGGATCTAGAGATCGGATCCTTCAAAATGTAAATTCTAAGATTCGAAGATACAGATACGGGTGCGGGGATCCAGCTCAAAATAATTTAAAAAAATAAAAATATCTCTAAATTATGAGAAATTTTATAAAATACTTACATATAACTTGTAAAGTGTGAATTTCTTTTTTATTCTCACGTTGTAAAAAAGTAAATGATTGATTTCCTAGATAAGATATATTATTTTCTTCAAATTTACCCTAATTTTGATTCTGATTTCGGTAATCAAATTGTATCTCGTCTCGAATTCTTTCGTCTGTCGTGATCAAAGTACCCAAAGTTGTTTGACCTAATCCGGTACGGATCCCATACCCACACCCATACTAGTGCCGTGTCGACACAGGTGCGGCACCTAAACTGCCATGTCGGAGCAACTTAGCAGATAATCTATCCAGAAGTGGATTGCTAGAAACGGATTTTGACACATCCTCCAGAATTTGAAGACTAGGTAAATCAATTTTAACGATTTATACCGATAGCTATAGTTTCCCATAAGCAATATCAATTTTCAGTAGACAGTTGGGCAGATTTTAACATAATTACCATGAAGTAGTATTCTTGCTTCAATCTGTACTCGATCACATTCTTGTTCCAAAGCAAAAGAAAGTGAGCTGATTCTGGAATTAGTCTTCAACGCCCACTTTTAGAAGTTTATCTCACGTCTTTCAGCAAAAAACTTACCACTCACAAACTGGTCAGGGAGAAGAGCAAGCCAGACTGCAGTATCAGCAGCGTCTACTGGAGACGTATGCCCAGCCCATGCGGTCATGGCAGTCTTCACCCAACCTGGGCAATAGCAATTCATATATATCTTATGACCGTCTGGCCTGTCTGAAAGTATTTTCGCCATTAGTCTGGTGTAAGCATTAGCAGCAAGCTTTGACAATGAGTAGTCAGTGAACACTTGCGGCCATCCCCCAGATACCCAAGTCCCATCTTTTACTTGTTCCAAAAACGTGTTCATGGTACTATCAATCAGTTCCTCTGATAAGAAATCTACATCCTCCAGTTGTTGTCTCAAGCTGACATTTGCAATTCTCTGGTGGGTATCAAGCAAAAGCAGATCATTTAGAGATGTAAAGAAGATAAAGCTTTTTGCATATTAGAGACCTCAGTAGTTATTGCTTTTGACGAATTTCAAAAATCTCCTAAGAAGCATTCCTATCAGAGAGAAGTACTAAGCAAACTTGATTTCAGAGTAAACAAATGAAAAGGAGTCCTCTAATGACCCCCCCTCCCCCTTAAATAAGTGTATATGAAACTCATACATAACAATTTCATTTTGCTGAGATGGAATATGATTAGTATTTGAAAACAGAAGATACTGGTTTTTTTACACAGAGAAAACCCGTAACTCACAACATCTCTCTCTAGCTGTACAATATTTTCTGCACTCTTAGCTGTCATGTCAGCAGAGGAACCATGATGAAAAATCACCCTGACGAAACAGATTCCACTTTGGGAACCTTGAGGAATTGCAAGAAGAGCAAGCAAGATGAAAAACAACAAATAAAGTGAGAAGAAGAATAACAGTGAAAAGGAACGCTAAGGCGCTTACATTCCGTCTGCCATTAAGTCTTCCCAATCGTGACGTCACATTAACAATACGAGCACCAAAAGGAGAAGGCCTCAGTAATGGAATCATAGCTTTAATCATACTTTTGGTGCCAACGTAGTTGGTCCGGATAACCGTTTCTGCAAATTCCACTGAATTATCTGTTCCGAAATTGAAATTGACTCCTGCATTATTGATCTAAACACTTCCATATCATTAGCCAAAAGGGCCAGATTTGCCAAATATAGTGACCAGACAAAAGTGATAACAAAATGAACGTAAAGCAACGGCAACTATAGCATAATGGCCCCCCTCTTGGTTCTCTCTCCCCTCCTTCCCCCAACCCAAGAAAAAAAAGTGAAAAATAATAGTAACAAAGAACACATACAAACAAAAAGTACCAGAAAATTATGCACCAATTAATATCAGTATGATATTGAAAACCAATATGGTTGCATATGGGACCACTACCAGTGCTAGCCTATAATGAGAAAATAAAGTAGATGGAGTACCAGTATATCTAAACCGCCATATTTTTCCTTTATCCAATCAGAAAATATTTGAATTGATGTTGGGTCCACAATATCCAATTGATGAAATACCACATTCAAACCTCCTTGTTGCATGACTTCCGCTGCTTCTTCACCAACACGAGTCTCTCGCGATGTAAGAACTACCTTTAGGCCATGTGATGCCAATTGGTGAGCAATTTCAAATCCAATTCCTCTATTTGCACCAGTCACGACAGCAATAGTGTCAGTAGACCACCATCTGAAAATTATCAACGGCCTCTAAGTGTAATACTCAGAATCAACATCCTAAAGTAAACCAATTTTGACTGGATGAACCATATTCCATCCCGACAGTTATGCAGTTGAAATATTGATTATCTAGATCTTCCCATAACTAATAGGACTAACTAGCCAGAGATTATCAAAACGACTTGGAGCATCATCTTAGTTCATGACCAAGGCTGTTTGGAAAGTGAATCAAAGAACTGACTATTTTCCCATGATACAGTTTGAGTCGGGGGTCTATCGGAAAAAGCCTCTCTACCTTCAGAACAGTGTTAGCGCTAACTTCCTCGCTTTAAGCGAGAAGCGCTGCAAAGCGCCACAGTGCCCGCTTCCCCGTGTGAAGCGACTCAGATATAACAAAGCGACCGCTTCCCACTAAAAAGCGAGAAGCGACCAAGCGTAGCGATGCGAAGGAAGCGACCGCTTCTTTGTTTTACCAGGTCCTATTTTATTAAAAAACGAGTTTCAGTGTCTTTAGGGTTTTCAGCAGAGCATCTCAACAGCAATAAGATATGTGTACACATTACCTTCCCTATACCCCGCTTGTGGGATTACACTGGGTATGTTGTTGTTGTTGATACAGCCAGTTTATGTTATGATTATAGTAAGTCTATTAATCTGTTGAATAGATTTCTCCTTCTCCTTCTCCTTCTCGAACTCCAACTCCAACTCCAACTCCAACGTCCAAATAGCAGCGAAATGCTGGCGAATTTTTTTTTTACCTACGGTTCTTTCTCATAATTGATGTCAATCCTTGGGTTCTTCTTTCTCTAGCCAGTTTTTAACAGAGTATTTATTTTAATTTAAAGCAAGCGCTTCGCTTCTCGCTTTAAGCGAAATGGGGGTTATCGCTTTTTCTCGCTTCACGCTCTTCACAACACTGCTTCACAGGATTGGGATAAGGTATGTGTACACATTACCCTCCCTACACCCCGCTTGTGGGATTACACTGGGTATGTTGTTGTTTTTGTTGTTGATACAGTCAGTTTATGTTATGATTATAGCAAGTCTATTAATCTGTTGGATAGATGAAGTATAAAGCCAGATTGTAGAGAATGGAAGAAAACAAATGGTCACTAATTCAAATTATCTCCATAGTTCTCTTCTGAATATGTCATTAAGCTGATAAAGGTTTCCATTGTTTCCCATCTAAAAATGCTAGAGCAAAAATGCAGAATAAATGCACCAGGCCTAGCAGGTTTAGGTTTCTATTCTTTGGATGTCGTTCTTAAAATGCCTTACATCTTTACAGTTCTAATCTCCTGGTAGCAAAAATATACATTAACAGAACAATATGGTCACTCTATTAGCTTCCAAAACTGCATCATTTGCAGTGCAAAGCTGTTTGTCTAATAAACATAAGAACACACGAACAATCATCACCTAAAACATTTGTCACGATACTTGCCACCCATATGCTACAATCCGCTGCTTTGAGTTTGTCATCTTAACTTATTTTTGTATGTACCGATGAACGTCTCTATGGAAAAGCTTTCGTAAAGTTTGAGCTCATGGAAAAACATCTCCGTTCAAAGTTCGAACAAAGTACCGAATAAAGCATATTACATGTAGACTAATTACTACTCCCTTCATCTCAATTTATTTGAACTTATTTGACTGGGCACGAAGTTTAAGAGAAAAAAAGACTTTTGAAACTTATGGTTTAAAACAATTTATAGATATTTGTATGACTATAAATCATCTCACTCAGGGGTAAAAGGGGAATTTTGAGTTAAAATTATTTCGAAATTTAGAAAGGGTCGTTCCTTTTGAAACTGACTAAAAAAGAAACAGCTTCATTTTTTTGAGACGGAGGGAAAAGAAGTATATTGGAAGTTAAAGTGCTTCAGCATCTGCAGTTTTATGATTCGGAGCAAGTATCCAATGCCATCAAATATAACCATCTCCAAAAAGCATAAAGGGCGGCCCGGTGCACTAAGTTCCCGCTATGCGTGCGGGGTCAGGGGAAGGGCCGGACCAAAAGGATCTATTGTACGCTTACCCTGCATTTCTAAAGGAGGCTATTTCTACGAGAGGCTGACTATAAGATGCTAAAATTGAAAATGCTAGAGTCTGCTCCATCAATTACATATTGTTCCTCTTCATAATGTTTTTTTTTTTAATCTAAATAAGGTACACCTACCATCATGATTTTTTGTTAAATCTTAGGCTAAAACTACGGGGCAAAATAGGCTCTTTTGAGCACTTAACATTTAAACACTGACAAAATGCCAAAATTGCAAAGAGAACTTTTTTATGGATCGAAGGAGAGTCCAATTACACTGTAATTGAGACGGCCTTTATAACAATAAACTTAAAGAGGTGAAATTTGTGGAAACTTAAAAATAAAAATCAGACCTTTGGTGATCAGAATAAGGAATGGTACGGAGAAGAGATACTTCTTGTCGTCGCTTCTCTCTTCTCTCTTGCGCTCTCTCCTTTTTACCCATTAATTCCTTGTTCAGAGCTCTAGCTATTCATTTCCAGATTTTGCTTGGGTTTCAGACTTGAGACCAAACCCTTGCGTTCGTATCGGAATAAAATAACAAAATAAGATTAGGAACAAAGTTTTTTAAGCAAGACAAACTTAAAATTAAAAATATTCAAATATTTAGTTTAAATCGAATATGTTATAAATATATATTATATTATGGATGTTTATTTAGTACTCTGTTATAAATAAGCTTCCTGAAAAAGCTTATCATTTTGGTACTCCATTATGGATAAATATTCTTGTCAGTAGAAGATTATCTATATCTGGTGCAGTAGCAGCTTAAACAGTAGCTTGCAGTAGCAGCTTACAAACAACTTACAAGCATCTTATACAGCAGCTTGCAGTAGTAGCTGACAAGCAACTTACACAGCAGCTTCCTTTCTTCTATAAATAGAGGAGATTTCATTTCATTATGTACATTAGTTTGAAAGCTGAATAATATATCACTCTTTCTCTTTATACTTGTCTTTGGTTTATTTAATTCACAATCGTTATTTTATAATCCGTTATCAGCACGAGACTCTGTCATTTTGAGCACTTACTTCGAATTTGCTTTCTATTTTAGTGTTCATCTCCGATGTAAGGAGACGCTCTTATGTTTGTGGTTAGATATTGTTCATTCCAAGCATCATAAGGCAGATTGTATCCTTGAAGGGGCGAGCTTTTCTTCTCGACGGTAGTGATGTGGATATCACTTACGTTTGGCGTGGCTAAATTTGTGTAAAGTAATTTGAGCCTTTTGCTTATTTTTGGTTTGACATCTTTATCGCTTGCTTGGTTATATGCTACGTATACGGTACCTATTTTGGTATTTGTTTGTATCCTAATTATCTTAATAAAGAATTACAAAGTGGAAACATTGTTAGATCAACTTAAACTCTAACAGAGTTTGCAAGAAATATACAACCACCATAAGTGGTTATGTTTCGCATATCTCATTGTAACTAAATTTTGTTAACCACCAGAAGTGGTATATGCTTATAACCACCAGAAGTGATAATTTAGGCTTTCTATGGTTACAATTAAAGATAAGTTAGAGAAAATTTCTCTATATTACTTGCATGCCTTGATTTTCCCTGAAGTAGCATTATCTTAAAAAAGGTTCTAAGCCATCACATAATTTGGTGTGATTAATGCACGTTCAGATAATTAGGTTCTGTTCTAGAAGGATGAGAATTTTTGCTCAATATTAATCAATTCCCTGAAGTGAATGTGACAATATTAATAAGCTTGTAAATATGAACGCACTTTTGATGTAAATATATTACAATTCTCCTCCAGAAGAGGGAATATATACTCAATATTTTGTATTTTAAATTTGCTCCTGAAGAAGTAACACAATTGAGATTTCCTCCTGAAGTAGGAAAATGTTATGAAGAGATGTTTTCTTGTACTTAAGCATTTATTTTATATTGTTTATTTGATTATGATGTTCTCTCATGATACCAGAAGTGTCTGGACAATATTTGATAGTACAAAATGTATCAATAACTCCTGAAGAGCTAATTGTTTGTCTAGAAGACATATGACACCAGTAGCGTCTGATAAATATCAGATTGTGGGTAATAAATGAAGGATCTCGAAGAGCTTATATACAAATATGCCATTCATATTATATGATTATGGTCAAACATATGTTGTAGTAAACCTGAATTTTACTTTTACAAATAGCTATCATATTAAGACTATAAATGACTGGAATATTGAAAATCTTTATGTTTCCACAATCATAGGGGGTAATAATATGTATGTGAGAAGTTACCCGCCTTATTCTTCAATTTGTATTATATCATGTATCACAGTAAACCAGAAGTTTACTAATGCAAAAACAGTCACAGTAAATCAGAAGTTTTACTGAGGCAAAAGTTGCTACAGCAAATCAGAAATTTGCTGATACAAAAGCAGCCACAGTAAACCAGAAGTTTACTAAGAGATAGCACAAGACATGATAAACTTGAAGTTTTCATTGCCATTTTTAATGAACTATTTGAGAATTCAGATAAGCATATACTGAAGAACTAGAAGATTCTTCAAGAATTCTCCTATATTGCTTGTTCTCATAATAAGTTGATTATACCAGCTAAAGTTGGGACTAAGACGCTTAATCTGAAATATATAAAACGTGAATATGGGCTCATTCACCTATCATGTGAACCACTTATAGATGCATATATGAGATGATTACATGTGTGATTATTGCCAACCTGCAGTTTGGCATTTGAAATTGTTTTTCCCAATTAAGAGCATAATTTTCAGATTATGTAATCAAGACAGTTCATCTTGATAATACTGGTTTATATCCAAGTCGGTTTAGCATTGAATACCTACTATTAATGGATAAACTATTGCTTCTGAGAACAAAGCTTCATGTGTTGGTCTAAGATTTTCTAAATTGCATATAACAGCACTTGTATGCATCAGACCAACAATATATAATAAGTCCTCCCCTCACAATTGGTTTAGGATCAGAAACCAAATATTTTTACTATCTAATAACTTTTGATGCGTGGTGTATGATTAATTTCTCTACCACAAAGCACAAAGATATGTTTCCCAAAGAATATTTGGGATATATGTTAATTTTTCTAACATTAGGGGGATGGAATAAGTAGTTGAAAAATATGTTATATGAATCGAATTATCATTAGTATGATCCTCACTGAAAAGATAATTTAAGTCAAATGCCAGAAGCATTTGCTGATCTAAAATTAAATATCATATTTCAGCTGCAAATGCTCCTATTAAAATTAAAGTCCCTGAAGGATTGAGTTTACTGCACGCATGAAGCGTAGTAGATCGATCGATTCTAAAGTTAAAAATCCTTGAAAAGGATAGGAGCAAATGATCAAAATGATCATAATAAGGAGGAAATAAGCTCTAGAAGAGCCCACGACATAACATTTCATGAAACTCCAGAAGAAGTTCAGGTACCTAAAAATAAAGAAAGTGATGAGATCTTAACAAGTTATGTCGCTTGCGAACCGATATGAAATTATCGTCGACGATATATTTGATACAATATAGTGCATAATATTATAAAAGATTGTGAGGATCGGACTTGTGGTCCAAACACCTGAAGATGTCATGCCATTTAAATGCAAGTCATAACCTATATGACTCATTTGATTAATTCTATATGAAGATCCCTGAAGGTTTTAAAATGCCTAAAGCATATATTTCAAAGTCTTGAAAAATGTATTCAATCAGATTACAAAGGTATTTGTACGGTTTAAAGGAATGTGGGCACATGTGATATAATCGCCTCAGTAAATATTCGATGGAAGAAGGTCACATAAGTGATGTTATTTGTTCATGTATTTTTTTATAATACAAATATCATCAGAATTTGTTATACTTGCTGCTTATGTAGATAAAATAAATTTTGTTGGAACTCCAGAAAAGCTCTTAAAGGCAATTGAATATCTTAAGAAAGAAATTGTGATGAAAGATCTTGGATAGACAAAACTTTGTCTTGGTCTGCAAATTGAACAGTTAGCAGACCGGATCTTTATCCATCAATCAGCTTATACAGAAAAGGGTCTTAAAACGTTTTTACATGGACAAAGCGCACCCATTGAGTACAACAATGGTTGTTCGATCACTTGAAGTGAATAAGGATCTGTTCTGACCTCCAGAAGAGAATGAGGAACCCCTTGGTCATGAAATACCTTATCTTAATGCAATTGGTGCACTTATATATCTTGCTAATGCTACAAGGCCTGATATAACATTTTCTGTTAATTTTTCTAGCAAGATATAGCTCTTCTCCTACAGAGAGACTTGGGTATTCGAAACAACGTCTTTATTAGGGGGAGTAAAGTATGCACTATACTCTTTTTCCCTTGCTCAGATTTTTTTTCCACTGAATTTTTCATGATAAGGTTTTTAATGAGGCAGCTTGCAATGTATATTATTAGTGTATTCTTTTCCTTGACTAGAATTTTTTCCCACGGAGTTTTTCTTAGTAAGGTTTTAACGAGGCACATAATAATGAACATCCAAAAGGGAGTGTTATGAAAATATTATTGTGGATGTCCATTTATTACTCTGTTGTAGATAATCTGAAAAAGATTATCAATATAGTACTCCATTGAAGTTTATCTACAAGCAGCTGATGCAGGCAAGTTGCAAGCAACTTAATGAAATGACTTGCAACAGCTTCTTGGTTTGATGAGATTAATTTAAATCGATCGAAAATAGTGGTGAAAAATATTCTCTACAAATTCAACTTTTGAGAAGATGGTATACAAGATTGAGATGCGGAGACTCATATATATGAAACAAGATTTTCATCAGGGGGAGTAAAATGCGATGAACTCTTTTTTCCTTATTAAGGTTTTTTCCCACGGGGTTTTCCTTATAAGGGTTTTAATGACGCAGCAATGTGTATTACTAAATATGTGTACTCTTTTTTCTTCACTAGGATTTTTTCCCACGAAGTTTTTCCTAATAAGGTTTTAATGAGACACATTATCTTTTAATGAACATCCAAGGGGGAGTGTTATAAATATATATTATATTATGAATGTTCATTTAGCATTCCGTTATAAATAAGCTTCCTGAATAAGCTTATCCATATGGGGCTCCGCAGTAAATATGTTTATCTATTTAGTACTATATTGGAAATAAGTCTCCTGAAGAAGCTTATCATTTTAGTACTCCGTTATGGATAAATATTATCCCCAGTAGAAGATTATCTATATCTGGTGCAGTAGGAGCTTACAAGCAACTTACAAGCAGCTTACACAACAGCCCGCAGTAGCAGCTGACAAGCAGCTTACACAGCAACTTGCAGTAGCAACTTACACTACAACTTTCTTTCTTCTATAAATAGAGGAGATTTCATTTCATTATGTACATCAGTTTGAAAGTTGAATAATATATCACTCTCTCTTTATACTTGTCTATGATTTATTTACTTCACAATCGTTATTTTATAACAAAATATATATGTTATACTAATACTTGCCTTATACATCCTATTTTTAACTCAATGAACTAAACATCTAATAATAAAAGTACATTCACCGAATAATATTTGTTATTATTTAATCTTCATATTATAATTGTGCGTTGTTATAATATTGAATAATTTATTTTCCAATCAAACAACCGCTCAAAATATTTTTCCTATATGACATAATCTTGTGCCAATAATGTGTTAATATAAAATAAACTGTAAAGTAACACATTCAAAAGTATGGAAGAAGATTTGTAAATTATTTCACCTTCAAGTTGAATACATAATTATCTGATTTAACTTCCTATTTTTATACTAGTAAGAACAAAAGTTGCTTGCAAGGTATTTCCAAAAATTGCTTGTAAAGCTACTTATAAATTACTTTAAGAAGCTGCCTACAGAATAGTTTGTAAGCATCTCACAAGCTTCGCTGCTTGCAAAGTAACTTGTGAGCTACCGTCAGACCTCTCTTTAACAACTCTGTTTGTATCAAATATTTTTGAATTTATAGTAAAATATTATTATGGAGAACAAATATTATATCATAACATAAAAATTAGTTAAAAAAAAATTTAACTTTTACAGAATATTGTTATATAGGGATGTTGTTGTAGAGATATTTGGCTCTACTTACAAATAAATATTTCTTTTTTTGTTTGGGTGATAAATTGGATAATGTTTAAAAAATCACTATTTATTATAAATATATATTATATTATGGATGTTCATTTAGCACTCCGTTATAAATAAGCTTCTTGAAGAAGCTTATTCATATGGGACTCCGCAGTAAATATGTTTATCTATTTAGTACTCTATTAGAAATAAGTCTTCATTTCAGTACTCCGTTATGAATAAATATTATCCCCGATAGAAGATTATCTACATCTGGTACAGTAGCAACTTGCAAGAAGCTTAGCAACTTACAAGCAGCTTACACAGCAGCTTGCAGTAGCATCTTACACAGCAGCTTGCAGTAGCAACTTCTTTTCTTCTATAAATAGTGGAGATTTCAGTCCATTATATACATCAGTTTGAAAGTTGAATAATATATCACTCTCTCTATACATACTTGTCTTTGGTTTATTTACTTTACAGTCGTTATTTTATAACACGTTATCAGCACGAGACACCGCCATTTTGAGCACTTGCTTCAAATTTACTTTCTATTTCAGTGTTCATCTCCGATGTAAGGCGGCGCTCTTATGTCTGTGGTTAGATCCCGTTCATTCGAAGCATCATAAGGCAGATTTTATCCTTGAGGTGTGTTCATCCCCGATGTAACGCTGCACCCTTATGTCCATGGTTAGATCTCGTTCATTATGAGCATCATAAGGCAGATTATATCCTTTAGGTAAATAGTGGATCTTTAAAACTAAGTTTAAGTTCTGACCAGCTGAGGTGTTGAGATGTTGGCAGTAACGTCCTTCCCGGTTGAAGATATGCTAGCTTTGCATGACATGGTTATCTTTTTTGGTATTATGCTCATAACTGTTTAATTTCAATTAAACGTTAAGTGTTCCAACTAAAATCACGCTCTTGATTGCGGTGATTTTATGAGCATCGTCGTCTATTATGTCTAAAACTCAAGCACATTTTTACAAGCATTTCATGCTTATCAGGTAAGGTTTTTACCTTAAATTGAAGTCTTACAAATTGATTCTAAAGGCGAGCAAAGACAATAAGTTTGCTTGGTAGAGTTTGAAAGTAAAATACGACCAACAAAAAAGGATAGATCTCTTATATCTCATTATAACTAAATTTTGTTAACCACCAGAAGTAGTATATGCCTATGACTCCCAAAAGTGATAATTTAGGCTTGTTATGGTTGCAATTGAAGATAAGTTAGAGAAATTCTACATATTACATGCATGCCTCGATTTGCTCCCGAAGTAGTATAATCGTAAAAGAAGTTCTAAGACACCACACAATTTGGTGCGATTAATACATGTTCATATAATTATGTTCCGTTCCCTGAAGGATGAGAACTTTTGCTAAATATTAATCCATTCCCTGAAGTGAATGTGACAATATTAATAAGATCATAACTATGAATGCGCTTTTGATGTAAATATATTACAATTCACCCTTAGAAGAGGGAATATATATCAATATTTTATATTTTAAATTTGCTCCTGAAGAAGTAACACAATTGAAATTTCTTCCTGAAGTAGGAAAATATTACGAAGAGGTGTTTTCTTGTGCTTAAGTAATTATTTTATATTGTTTATTTGATTATGATTTTCTCTCACGATACTAGAAGTGTCTGAACAATATTTGATAGTACAAAATATATCAACAATTCCTGAAGAGCTAATTGTTTGTCTAGAAGACACATGACACCTGTAGTGTCTGATAAATATTAGATTGTGGATAATAAACAAAGGCTCTCGAAGAGCTTATATACAAATATGTCATTCATATTACATGATTATGGTCAAAACTATGTTGTAGTAAACCTGAAGTTTACTAGTACAAATGACTATCATATTGAGACTACAAATAATTGGAAGATCGAAAATCTTCATGTTTCCACAATCATAAGGGTAAAATAATATATATGTGAGAAGATACCCGCCTTATTTTTCAATTCGTACTACATCATGTATCAAAGTAAACTAGAAGTTTACTAATACAAAAGCAGTCACATTAATCCAGAAGTTCTATTGAGGCAAAAATAGCTACAGTAAACCAGAAATTTACTGATACAAAAGTAGCCACACTAAATCAAAAGTTTACTGATACAATAGTGTATGCCATAGTAAATCAGAAGTCTACTAAAAGATAGCACATGCCATGATAAACTTGAAGTTCTCATTTGCCATCCAGTTTAAATATGATGATCTAATTGAGAATTCAGATCAGCATATACTGAAGAACTTGGAGATTCTTCAAGATTTCTCTTATGGTGTTTGTTCTCATAATAAATTGATTATACTAGCTAAAGTTAGGACTAAGACCCCTAACCTGAAATATATAAAAGGTAAATATGGGCCCATTCACCTATCATGTGAACCACTTATAGATGCATATATGAGATTGTTACATGTGCGATTATTGTCAACCTGCAGTTTGACATTTGAAATTGCTTTTCCCAATTAAGAGCATAATTTTCAGATTATGAAATTAAGACAGTTCATCTTGATAATATGATTTATATCCAAGATGGTTTAGCATTGAATACCTCCTATTAATGGCTAAAACTATTGCTTATGAGAGCAAAGCTTCATGTGTTGGTCTAAGATTTTCTAAATTGCATACAACAACACTTGTATGAATCAGACCAACGATATATAATAAGTCCTCCCCTTACAATTGGTTTAGGATCAGAAACCAAATATTTTTACTATCTAATAACTTTTGATGTGTGGTATATGATTAGTTTCTCTACCACAATGCACAAAGATATTTTTTCCAAAGAAGATTTGGGATATATGTTAGTTTTTCTAATATTAGGGGGATGGAATAAGCAGTTGAAAAATATGTTATATGAATCGAATTATCATTAGTATGATCCTCACTCAGAAGATAATTCAAGTCAAATGCCAGAAGCATTTGTTGATCTAAAATTAAATATCATATTTCAGCTGTAAAAGCTCATATTAAAATTAAAGTCCCTGAAGGATAGAGTTTACTGTACGCATGAAGCGTGGTAGACCAATCAGTTCCAAAAGTAACAACCCTTAAAGAGGATAGGAGCAAATGATCATAATAAGGAGGAAATAAGCTCTAGAAGAGCCCACAACATAATATTTCATGAAACTCCTGAAGAAGTTCAGGTACCTGAAAATAAAGAAAATGATGAGATTTCAACAAGTTATGTCGCTTGCAAACCGATATGAAATGATCGTCGACGATATATTTGATACAATATAGTGCACAATATTGTAAAGGATTGTGAGGATCGGACCAACAGTCTAGACACTTGAAGATATCATGCCATTAAGATACCAGTCATAACCTACATGACTCATTTGATTAATTCTATATGAAGATCCATGAAGGATTTAAAATGCCTGAAACATATATTTGAAGGTCTCGAGAAATGTATTCAATCAGATTACAAAGTTCTTTGTACGATTTAAATCAATCTGGCGCGTGTGATATAATCATCTCAATTAATATTTGCTGAAAGAAGGTTACATAAATGATGTTATTTGTCCATATATTTTTATTTAAAAAATGGCGTCATAATTCGTTATACTTGTTGTTTATGTTGATGACATAAATCTTATTGGAACTCCAGAAGAGCTCCAAAAGGCAATTGAATATCATAAGAAAGAATTTGAGATGCAAGATCTTGGAAAAATAAAATTTTACCTTGGTCTGCAATATTTAGCACACGAGATCTTTATCCATTAACCTGCCTATAAAGAAAGGGTCTTTAAACACTTTTACATGAACAAAGAGCACCCATTAAGTACACCAATTTGGTGTTTGATCACTTGAAGTGAATAAGATCCGTTCTGAGCTTCAGAAGATGATGAAGAACTCCTTGGTCCTGAAATACTCTATCTCAGTGCATTTGGTGCACTTATGTATCCTGCTAATGCTAACAAAGGTGGTGCAAATCCTGTTGGTTATGCAGATGCAGGTTATTTATCTGATCCCCATAAAGCTAGATCTCAAATCGGGTACGTCTTTGCATGTAGAGGTATTGTCATATCATGGCGCTCCACAAAACAATCTATTGTTGCTACTTCTTCAAATCATGCGGAGATAATAGCTATTTATGAAGCAAGTAGGGAATGCGTATGATTGAGATCAATAATTCATTTTATTCAAGAAAAATGTGGTTTTGGAATGTGATAAAAGATCCACAATTTTATACGAAGACGATGTTGCATGCATAGCCCTATTGAACGGATGATTTATAAAAGAAGATAGAACGAAACACATTTCACCAAAATTATTCTACACACACGATCTTCAGAAAAATAGTGACATTGAAGTGTAACAAATCCGTTCAAGTGACAATCCAGCAGATTTATTCACTAAATCTCTGCCAACTTCAACTTTTGAGAAGATGATATACAAGATTGGAATGCGGAAACTCAAATATTTGAAACAAGGTTTCCATCAGGGGGAGTCAAATACGCGATGCATTTTTTTCCCTTACTAAGGTTTTTTTCCACGGGGTTTTTCTTATAAGGTTTTTAATGAGGCACCTAGCAATGCATATTACTAAATATGTGTACTCTTTTTCCTTCATTAGGATTTTTTCCCACAGGTTTTTTCCTAGTAAGGTTTGAATGAGGCACATTATCTTTTAATAAACATCCAAGGGGGAGTGTTATAAATATATATTATATTATGGATGTTCATTTAGTACTCCGTTATAAATAAGCTTCTTGAAGAAGCTTATCCATATGGGACTCCGCCGTAAATATGTTTATCTATTTAGTACTCTATTGGAAAGAAGCCTCTTGAAGAAGCTTATCATTTCGGTACTCCATTATGGATAAATATTACCCCGGTAGAAGATTATCTATATCTGGTACAGTAGCAACTTACAAGCAGCTTACAGTAATAACTTACACAGCAAATTTTAGTAGCAGCTTCTTTTCTTCTATAAATAAATTCTTTTTTAATTTATTATATAAATTAATTTAAAAGTTAAATAATATATCACTATCTCTATATACTTGTCTTTGAATTATTTACATTTTATAACACCGTTAACATTTGAGACTAAAGGGATAAAATAGTAGTTGTAAAGGGACAATACATTGTATTTGCCCAGGGCTGTTTGCAAGTGACACGTGTCTTTCTGTTGTTGCGGTACTCTCCACGTCTCCTTTAAAAATCAAAGTTCAAAATTTCTAGTTTCGAGTTTCGTTTGGGTATTCTACGTATGCATTTCGAAGAGAAAAGCTCGTTCTCCCTGGAGTTCGTTGCCCTAAACCCCATATCAGGTTAGTTTCTCTTCCTCTTTTTTTGAATTCTTGGATAAAGAAATATGAATATCATGCTAAACAAATTTATCTTTCATGTTGTTGCGTTTCCCTTTTGATGCGCTTGATACGGACGAAAAATACTTTATGTGGAATTTTTTTTACCATGGTAGATCATTTTATCACTACTACTAGCATTTTCCAAGTTTTCGGCTGTAGGTGACACATAGTAATGTGTAAGCTAGAGGATAGGGTATGATGCTATTATTTTGAAGTATTAAAGATGGATAATTATGCCGAGTAAGGGTGGAACTATTTGTAAAGGAAAATGACTACCCTCATGTTCAGAAGATGAAAGTAGCAGAATTGATGATGCAAAAATGAGGATGCTGAGATGAATCTGCGGGCATACTAGGAAAGAGATGATAAGGAATGAAGACATTTGAGACAAGGTGGGAGTGGCCTCTGTAGTGGATAAGATATTGGAAGTGAGGGTGAGATGGTTCGTGTATGTGAAGAGGAGATGCACAGATGCCCAGGGAGAAAGTGAGAGGTTAGCTACGATAGGGCCAAGGAGAGATAGAGGTAGACCGAAGAAATCCCGAGGAGAGATGATTAAGCAGGACATGACGCATCTTCATTTTGTCGAGGACATGACCTTTGATAGGAGGGTGTGGAGATCGAGGATCAGGTAGTAGGTTAGTAAATAATCGAGCGTAATTCTTTTTCGTACCTGGATTGTTTTTCTATACTTGTAGTACTAGTGTATTCTCGTATTTTCTCTTCTTAGATTTCTAATACTACCTGTTGTTTCTTTTACTTTGGTTTTTTTCCTTCTAGGTGTACTTACTGCTTCTCTTTACATGGATTCTCCTTTGTCTATTTTCTTATCTAAACTGCTACGATTATGCTTTTCTTGAGCCGAGTGTCTGTCGGTAACAACCTCTCTACCTTCACAAGGTAGGGGTATGTTGTTATTGAAAATGACTACCCTATCCCCCATATGTGGGAAGGCATTTCCCCTATGTTGGTGCAGAACATTTTCCTTGTAGAAATATTTCCAGAATTCAGAGTATCAAAGATTGGATATATCTCATACCAAGACACCCTTTGTCTATCCATAGCATCACCTGATGTCTTTTTGTCAGCGATAACGATGTAACAGAACAAATATCTGTGAATCAAGTAATCTGCGTAGGAACTACTATTGTTAGATGACAAAGTTATAAGACTTTCTTAACTCACAAAACTTCTAGAACTTAAACCCATGGATTGCTAACATGTTGAAATAGTGCAGTTGTCAGATTTCCTAACAAGAAGTGAATTGGGAAAGTGAAAGAGATGACGTGCAGGTTAAAGTGTCAGCTGCTTGTGCTGGCAGTCCTACTGCTAATAGCGATTAGCCCAAGTTTACAGACTCGACTAAGAAATGAAAACAAGGTGAAAACTTCCATTTTCCGATCACCAAAATTCGTGCTGGAACCTGGATTAGTCTGTAACAAATTTTACTACAACATAGATTTCCCAAAAGGCCATATTGCTATCAAAAGTTTTAATGCTGAGGTAGTTGATGAGGCACAGAATGCTGTTCCTCTTCATGAAACATATCTCCACCACTGGCTTGTTGTAAGATACTATCAACGAAAAGGTGTTAAGGTGTCAGAGTACCATGGCGATCTGAGGTTCCAAAAATCGGATTTTATTATAGCGAGTAACTCAGGGATGTGTGAAAGGGATCTTTATCAATATTTTGGCCTTGGTTCTGAAACTCGTAAAACAGCAACATATGTTCCAGACCCTTATGGTATAGAAGTTGGTAATCCAGGAGATACTTCTCCTGGATATGAGGAGAGATGGTTGCTTAATGTGCATGCGATTGATACACGAGGTTCTGAAGATAGGCTAGGATGCACAGAATGTAGGTGTGATCTGTATAATGTTACAAAGGATGAGTATAACCGGGATATAGAACCAGATTATATTGGAGGCTTGAGATGTTGTTATGATGAAACAAGATGCAGAGTTGCAAAAGGGTCTGAGGGTCTCAAGAGAAGCTTGTACCTGAAGTATACTATCAAATATGTTGATTGGGATGCCTCCGTTATTCCTGTTAAAATTTATATACTTGATGTTACTGATACATGGAAAAGGTCAGAATCAAAAGGACTTATGTCAAGACATCACTGTCAGGTGATGAACATTTCCGATTTGTGTCATTCATTTTCAGTCAATCAATCAACTGTGCCTCAATCCCTGGATCGATTATATGATCATCTTTATAATATCTATGGAGCATTTCTGACGGTTTCTGTTAGAAAGTGTCTTCAGCATAAAAGGAAAAACAGAGTTCTATCAGTTGAACTTTGGTAGATAAGAATCGAAGGATACCAGGAAAGATTCACATGGACCTTCGCATTTATGCAATTGCATTCATGTATTATAGAGTTCTCGGCATTATCCAATATGGATATAGAAATGCTGGTAATCTGATTTATAAAGTTACGTAGTTGCTTTTGTTCCGTGTTCCCCAATTATTTGCAGCTGATAATTTTGTTGAACTTTTCTGATACAGATTGAGTATGATGTTGAGTCATGTTCTACTGCTGTTGCTAATGCTGGATGTGTGCATAAGAAACAGATAAGTGTAACTTTGCCTAATGGTGGAGATGTTATTTATGGGGTTGCTCATCAGCATTCTGGTGGGACTGGTTCAACTCTCCATGGCGAGGTACTTTGAGATGTTAGAATTTTTTTCTATGGTCTGGTCAGCTTAGGATTTAGTTTATTGCAGGAATCTCAGTATTTCCAATTGATTCGTGTAGGATAAATTCTTTCCCAATGATGCATGTAACTTTGATGGACTCTACCTAAGCATGTTTCACAATCTCAATAGTTCTTGCTTCAAATGTATTTAGGTGATAAAGATAATTCAAATATTCTGCTTGTTTATGTTACATAACAAGTTTGTCAAACTTCTGAGGTGATGATTTTGTTGACTCATCGTTATCTAGATCCTAGAGATGGTAAAACCATTGCTTGCTCTGTCTTAAATGGCTGGGAAAGCTGTATGACTATTTTCAGTGATCTGTAGTAACTTTGTGGGGGAAATTATGCAGCACTGTTTCCTCCCTACTTCATCTATGTATGGCATCTATGCTTACTGATGTTTCACAATATTGTTTCAGTACTATAGTTAGAGAAGAAGGTCTAAAGATAATGATGTGTCATGTATTTTCTTTTAGTTTGTCTTGATGTCCTTGTGATTGTTTCAGTACTGTAATGGAAAGCATATACAAATGTTAACTTTTTTTTTGTTCTCTGCTCAATTTGTTTAGGACGGACGTGTTATTTGCTTGTCACTTCCAATCTATGGGGAAGGAAAGAAACCAGGAAACGAAGTTGGTTATATTGTTGGGATGTCCACTTGTTATCCCAAGCCTGGATCTGTCAAGATATCTAATGGAGAAACTGTGACTTTAGTATCAAAGTATAGCAGTGCCCAAAGGCATACAGGAGTTATGGGCCTCTTCTATATTTTGGTTGCTGAACCGTCACAAAAGCGGAGCTCTATCCTGCATTCTACAGATAGCGTAAGATCTTGCTTCATGTTAGCTATATCCATAAATACAATCTGTCTTTCTGACATTCATTTTATTATGTCAACGGTGTTTTCTCAAGTTTCATGAAAGATATTCCTAAACTTAACGTTCCTTTGTTTCTGCAGACTGGTGAAATTGTAATATTACATAATGCTGTTTGGGCCATAGCAGGGTTTGGTATTGCAGCACTTGTTGCTGCAACTGTAACTTTTCAACGTCAGAGCGGAAGAGAGGAAGGGTATCCTAATGTGAGGTTCTTTCAGTCCAATATCTGGTGACCGGTATAATATACAATGGGAGCTAGCTTTTGTCGACTCAAGTTGGTCCATGGTGCTGATGCAAAACTTTTGCACAGTTTTAACTGAAGGTGTTTTAGTGTATGGGGTGATATAGTCTCTTGCTTTTCTAGCTACCTATAGCATAGCATATGTCTGTATATCGGATAGTGAATACTTTGTTTCCTTAAGAGTATTTGTATTGAGTTTCAACTTCGTCCAAAGCTAATTCAGTCGTATCTGCCTTTGGGAAAAAGCCTGAATCAGGCTTTAGATGGTGTTTAAGATAAGACAATATCCATGGGAAGAGGTTTGATCAACAAACTAAATGCAGATGGAAGCTTCTTGTCTTGTTAAATACCGTATAACGCGCTTTTTTGCATGCTCTGTATGGTCACATGTTCAACAGCTATTGATTGTTGCAACAAAGATTGGTGTTTGTTAGTAGTAATTGTTTTCTTTGTTTCTCAACTGTATTTGACATGGTCAACACATATGAACATGATAAATGACTCTTATTTGCAGAATATAACAAGCCTCTAGTGAATAATGGAAGTGCACTAGGGAGACTTTTTCAAGGTGAAAACTTAACCAGGTATTAATATTGTTGCTCGTAGTCATACTCATAAAAGATCTTTAATTACTCCAACTACTTTGTCTTAATGGTCAAATCTTAGAACCACTTTTTCCTCTATAAGCTAATAATGCACATCCGAGTGTAATTTATAGCATGTTTGGGCAATCTTTTCCTATCCTAGAAGTATTTTTTTCTTAAAAAAAAACGTGCTTTTTTTTCAAAATTAAAGTGGCTAAGTTTTTGGAAGAAAAAAAAGGGCTTTGAGGAAGTTTTGGAGAAGCAGGAAAAAGTAGTTACTCTCCAAAAGTACTTTTGAGAAAAATATTACTTAGAAGCAGTTTTTAAAAGTTTGGCCAAATACTAATTGCTGCTCAGAAGGTAAAAATAGCAGGGGCTAGCCAATTTTCAGACTGGCCATTAAAAATAGCCAGCTTTGCCAAGTCGTTGAAAATAGCCACTATTTTGCTGCAACAGAGATCGGTTCAGCATAATATACTGGAGTTCGGTGCACCTGTGTACGAACTTCCAGCATATTATGCTGGAACTCCAACACGCGGAAAGTTCCAGCATAATACACTGGAGATTTGAGCACCTGTGTATGAACTTACAGCATATTATGCTGGACCGGTATACTTTGCTGGAACTCCAGTATATTTATGCTGGAACTCTAGCGTATTATACTGGAGTTCCAGTATATTATACTGGAGTATTTTTCGGATTTTGAACAATGTTTTCTTTATCTTTACATAAAAAATAGTTAAATTTCGATTACTTTTGAAATTTTGGCTATTTTGAATGACCACTTGTAAATCTGGCTATTTTTGAATTTCTCCCGCTCAAAAGTGTTTTTCAAATTAATTAGCCAAACATGAACTGATTCTCACCAAAAGTACTTTTAAGAAAAATAAACTGACTTTTGCAGTTTGACCAAACAGACTATTAATGGTTAGTAAATTATCATAAGTGGTTAGGGAGACCGACACTAAGGGGTTTGTTTGGTTCAATTGTGGGATAGAAAACAATATCTCATGGGTTGGATTTTTTTTTTTGAACAGAAAGGATAGATATTATATATACTTAACCAAAAACATATTACATGACCCTAGTAGAGATTGTTTCTAGGGCATTAACATTGCCCATAGTGGCTAAACTATTACAAACGTTGATGGGAAGTTCTTTAACAAAATAACAAAAACTATGCTTGTCCTTTTCCAGTCTGTGATCTAACAAAAAAGGTGGACGAGCATGTTGATAGAGTTGGGTAGGTATTGTACTTCTTGCAGCCTGCTTGGCTAGAAGGTGGGCTGCTCCATTGGCCTTCCTGAAGTTATGCCTCAGGATCGGGTGCTTCAGCTGCATCATTAACCATCTGCATTCAAGAATCAAGTTAGACAAGTGGTTTCCCGTGTTTGAGATAAGGTTTATGACGTTCGTGGAGTCAGTTTCAATCTCAAGCTTGTCTAGTTTCCATTCAATGAAAATTTTTAGCCCCTCCAGTAGCATGTGTGGAAGAAATTGCATGGGTTGTCTTGTGATAACCCACAATCCAGTCTCCATTGGAATCTCTGATGACCCCTCCTATACCTGCTAATTTATCAATACCTGAGAAAGCTCCATCACAGTTAAGTTTGAACCAATTTTTGGGTGGTTTACGCCATTTGATATTGACATTGACTTTCCTGGTGATGGGTGTGTGTTTTTCAGTGAGAAATATATATTCACATGCTTGATGTATCAAATTTGGGACGTTCATATAGTTTTGTAAGTTGTTTAAATTGTTGTTGTTCCTATTTGTCCAAATGTTCCAGATAGCGTATGGGGAGAGGTGTCCCATTTAGTATTGTATCTATTTTGGACTGTGACAATATCTTTTAAATCCTCTAACCAGTTATCCAGATTAACAAGATTATTATGATTTATACCTAGGTCATGCCAAAGTTTGCGAACAATGGGACATAATAAGAAGATGTGGGTAATATCCTCAGTGCCCTTTCTACAACTCGTGCATATAACGCTTATGTTCACACCTAGGTGTGCTAAGTACGATCTACAAGGCAGTCAATTGTGCATGCATTTCCACAATAGGAACTTTAATTTATTAGGGCATTTGAGATGCCAAATCCATTTTTGGTAGAGGAATGATCCTTGTCAAGTAAGGTGTAGCAAGACTTAGTAGTAAATATGCCATTGGAGCTATGAGTCCAACTGAATCTGTCACAATTCGTGTCATTAGACGGAGTGGGGGTTGCATTAATGAGATGAGTGATCTCCGTGGGAAGGCTAATGAAATATTTCTAAGGTAGCATTTCCCATTTTTAAAATGTCCGAAATTCTTAGGTTCTCATTTGTACGTGTCAAGGGCCCTGAAATGATTGTTCTTAGGGGATTTGAATTGTAAATCCATCTGGAATACCAAATGTTTATGTTAGAATTTTGTGAAGGATGCAAAAGAAGGCCTTTGTTACAAAGTTCTCAGCGCTTGTTAATAGCTTGCCAAATAGAAGTACTCCTAGTGTACCTAGAGTGTGCATATTTTGCCCTAATGAGTTGGTACCAAGGGTTATTGGGGTTTTGAAGGAGGCGTCAAACAAGGTTTTCTAGAGAAACCATATTAATGGAATTAGCTTTTTTGAGACCTAAACCACCATTTTTTTGTCTCTAGTTATAGTATTCCAACTTATAAGGTGCAATTTCCTAGAGGTAGGTGTTGAACCCCAAAGGAAGTCTCTTTGGATTTTGTCGATAGTTTTGGTTATTTTTGGGGGGAGAATTGTGAATTGCATGGCATAAGAGGGGATGAAATTGAGAGTACTAGAAGCCAATGTAGTTCTGCCAACCATGTTGATGAATGGGCACTTCCAATGAGACAATTTAGAATGTATGTTGTCGATTAGATATTGGAAATATTTTGATTTAGGCTTATGATTTAGAATAGGGAAGCCTAGGTAATTTCCAAACACATGAGTTGTTTTTATGCCAAAGGTGGTTGTGAGGAGAGTCAAAAGGTCCTTTGGGCAATATTTAGGGATTATTATCTTTGACTTAGCTTTGTTGATTACCAAGCCAGATTCTTCGGAGAAAAGGTCAAGGCAGTTCTTCATGGACTTGATTATTTTTTTATTGGCCTTGCACATAAGGGTAATATCCGCGAAAAAGACATGGGAGAAGGAGGGACCCCTGGGACTGATATTAATAGGGTCCCAATTGAGAATGTCAACTTGATGATTTATGAGTTGAGAGAGGAGTTCCACACAGAGGATGAAAATGTAAGGGGACATTGGGTCACCCTGACGAATTCCTCTAGTAGGGAGGAAGGAATTAGTTCTTGCTCCATTTACAAGGATGGACATTGAACTGGTAGTAATGCAATGTATGATTAGGTTTGTCAATTTTGGGGGTAATTGGAAGAAGTTGAGGGTTTTATAGATGAAAGACCATTCAAATCTATCAAACGCTTTTTCCAGGTCAAGTTGATGATTAAGTCAAAAAAAAATTTCTTAGACTTAATAATATTGTGCATAATTTCTTGTATAATTATGGAATTATCACTAGCTCTACGATTTTTAATGAAACTTGTTTGCATGGGGATATGAGGTAAGGGATGTAATAGTGTAATCTATTCACAATGATTTTTGTAACAACTTTGTAAGAAGTGTTACAAAGGCCAATAGGTCTAAAGTTCCTTAGATTATTTGTGTTAGGAAATTTTGGAATGAGACAAAGGAGATTTTCGTTTGTTCCTTCAGGTAGCTTTTGGGTGGTGAAAGCATTGTGACAAAACTTAATAACTGATTCACCCACAATATGCCAATATTTATGATAGAAATAAGTATGGATGCCATCGGGGCCAGAGGCTTTGTAGGTCTTAAAGGAGAAGATAGCCTTTGAAATTTCAACATCAGTGAGAGGGTTATCTAGACTATTTAGTCTAATGTTGTTCCCCCTCCAGAAGGTACTATCAAAGAGTTTATTAGGGGAGTGATCATTAGAGGTGGTAAAAGCATTCATAAAAAAAGAAGTAGTATGATCTAGAATGTCATTTGGCTCATAAACCCTACTACCATCATCTCTAATGAAATGAGTTATAGTGTTTTGACGTTTTCTGTTGGTAGCTATAATATGTAAATATTTCGTGTTAGCGTCCCCATCATTCATCCAAGAGATTCTAGACCTGAGCTTCCAAAAATTATGTTCCATACAGAGGATGTTGTTGTATTCGGATTGAAGTTTAGGTTCAAGGTTTTGGAGGAAGGAACTATATGGATAGTGTGGGGATCCATTAAGCTAGCAAGAATTCTCCTTTTCTTTTTAAAAATGTCACCAAATGTATTGGTCTTCCACTCAATGGCCAGATCCCTAAAATTACTATGAGTATTGGTTAAATCATTGTTTGACCAAGATTTCTTTACTACATTGATGAAATCCGGGTGTCTACACCAAATTGTTTCCAACTTGAAGATTCATACATTTTTACTAACAGTTTTTGGCCTTAAATTTATTTGGAGGGGTTTATGGTCCGAATGAGTCTTAGGGAGGTGAGTAACTACAGCTTTGGGGAATTGGGTAATCCATTTATCATTAGCAAAAACCCTATCCAAACGTTCCATGATAAGTCCTTTGTTAAATTTTCTCTTATTCGACCATGTATACTTACAACCTTTGTAACCAAGGTCAATTAGGTTACAATGGTTTACAGTATCCCAAAACAATTTGCTACGTTTTCTATTGATTTGATTACCCTCAAATTTTTCACTAGAGTTTAGGACTTCATTAAAGTCTCCCCCCAGAAGCCAATGACCTATGTGGTGTTTACTAATATTCTCAATATTATTCCACATGCTACAACGAGATGAAAAACTTGTATTAGCATAAATAGAGGAGAATAACCAAGTAAAGTGATTTGGGAATACCTCAATTGAAGCGTGGATTTCATTATTGTTCCTAACAAAATCATGAACCCTAACCATGCTAGTATCCAACAAGAGCACTATACCACCGGATTGACCACCACTAGGGATCTCTATCATCTGGGAGAAATTGAAGTCATTGAGCAGGGATAAGTGTCTTTCCATCCTAGTCTCAAGCAATGTGACCATGCAAGGGCGATGAGTGTCCAACATTTCTCTAAAGTTCACTCGGAAGTTGTCATTATTCCCACCTCGAATGTTCCATATTAGCACATTGGTTGGCCTAAACATCGATGCAAGATTGTTTGGTTGCCCATTTTCCCTCTGGACTCGGGGTATTGGGTTCCTCTTCATTGTTGAGACAAGGATCATTGCATGGTTGCCTACAGTGGGGTCCTGTGGGGGTCTCACATCCATTGTGAACTTTGACATCGTTGATGGATAACTCAGTACGTAGTGTTTCTCCCTTTGATCCCTGAATAGGTAAACCTTTACCTCGTTTAACCTTGAAAATTCTAGGACAGGACCTAATCCCAGTAGATTTATCTCTCCTTCCTCCTCCATTTGGTTATCCTCTGGCTCTTGTGCGTTGGGAGGTGCTGGAGCTTGGGGGATGATGGGTGGATTCTGTGGTGGGGCAGCTTGGTTTAGGGGATGAGGGGGGGGGGTGATGGAGTTAGTGCATGCATGGGTTGATTTGTTGTTGACTCTACTGGAAATGTCCAAGGAATGAATATAGGGTTGGTCTTGGCTATCTCCCCCGGTGGAAAGAATGGAAGATTCACAGGTATTTATTGGGACTGGATTGGGTTGTAGTGACTTGGGGGATTCCACTGATTCCTCATTTCTTGGGCATGGTTCAGTGTCATTGAGGGGGAAATGGGGTGGAGTATGTTGTTTATCCAAACGTGGTTCATGTAATTGTTCATGGCCATGTTCATTCCTTCCGAAACGAGTTGAGCTAGAAAATGAGAGTTTTGTAGGATGATGATTGTCTCTTGACCATTCAGGATCAAGTTAAAGGTTATGGCATGTCCCATCAAGGCTTGTTCCACCCACGAAAGTGGTAGGTGGTCTTGTGGGAGGGGAGGTTGGATGAAGAACAACTGGTTGTTTCCTATAGTTGAATTTTGTGGGAGAGGTGGGTTGGACATATTGAGTGCTCGTTGGTGGCTGAGAATTTGGATTAGGCTGGGTCTTCTCCTTTGTGAAGTAGGGAGTCTTGCCATTGTTTGTTGTTGGTGAGGGAGTGATATTGCAGATGGGAGAGGTAGTGATATTCTAGATGTGGTAAAAGGTTTATGATGGCAATATCTTTAGGCTGGATATGGAAGTTTCTCGTGGCAGTGGTATTTGTAAGAGTAGAGATAAAGATTGTATCTTCATCATGTGTGGTGTTATTGGTTGTGAGTCCATTTGGTAGACTGGTGTATGCCATTTGTTCGAATGGAGTAAGTGTTAGAGAGTCGACCATGCAGTGATTTGTTGTGTGTTTAAATTTAATGTTTGTGTTTTTTGTAGCTGGATTCATTATAGAATTGGTGGAGTGTAAGGGATTAAGCTTTAATAGGCTTTCATTACCGGGGGTAGAGGAATTATTGGCATGCATGGTCGTGGATTGACCGGTTTGCTTTGTTGCCAAATGGCCATGAAGGCTATGGTTGCTAGCCACGTCGATTTGCATGTCACACTTGTCATGTTTTGTAGCATTATTTTTAAATTTTGTATTTGAGTATGGCGGAGATAACAAAGATGGATGTATAATTTTGTTATTAACGGGATTTACTTGAGTGGTATTAATGAGTAGATTTTTATTGTTGTTCTTAGGATTTAAACGTAAATTAGCAAAAGGAATCTGACCTACATTACTCTTAATATTAGTTGAAGATTGAAACATACCTGCATTAGTCCCTACAGGGGTGACTATCTTACCAGAGGTGTTTATTGGTCCCTTGAACTTTAGGTTGGACCTTTTCCTCTTTAGGAATTCCAATGTTTGCCATGTTTCCTCCTTTGGCATGTGTGTGTCAGTGGTTGGAGAAGAGCCAATCTCTTCCGATTGCTTGCTTTCTTTGGCCTCATTTGCACTTGGCATTTCATGTGGTACTTTCTTGTATAGACATTTGGTAGGTGCATGACCCAATTTGCCGCAATTCTTGCACAGTAATCTTTCTCCTTCATACAAGATTTCCTGCCTATGGTGGCCAATCACAATGGAGGATGCCACCGGTATTTCTAGGGGGACTTCAATACAAAGTCTTGCATATCTCACTCTTAACGTAGAGGATGTACATGCATCATTTTTTAGCAGCTTCCCAATTGTGTTGCCTACTTTCTCTAAAATATGAATATTATAGAATTCAGTAGGCAATTGTGGTAGTCTTATCCAAATGGCCGCCTTGGTTAATTTTTCTTTGGATGCAATAAAATTTAGGTTCCATTTTTGGACGGACATGAAGTGGCCTAGGATGAACCAAGTCTCATTATGGAGGACTTTAAGCATGCTGGATTCCGTGTGGAACTTAGTAATATAGTAATCGGAACCTAAGTCGATCAATGAGAAATTTTCACTTAGTTTCCATTGGTCTTGTATTTTCCTCTTGAGGAGTTGGTGTTGGATTCTTATGCCTTGTAGCTTAATGATAGTAGAGTACTTCCAAGGGGCATAGATCCTTTGTAGTTCATCCTGTGTGAGGTGGATTTGATGTTCACCTTCCTTGATTAGTGTAGGAACAATGTTAAGGGACATTTGCTGATCATGGACATTAGGACCATCATCTATGATCATATTAATTTGGTTATTGTGTATATCCTCAAGGAGTTTATCTTTGAAGTTGGTATCGAATGATGGCGGAGGTGGGGAGACTGGAGGGTTTTTGATGTTTAGGTCTGGTGGTTTTGGTAGTATTGGTGTGGAGGATGTTGTTTGATTCATGACAGTGGATTTAGTTGAGAGAATTTTTCTAGTGAGAGAAACTTCGTTACCAATTAGGCCTCTCATGGGTTGGATTATCCCATAGGATTAGTTATTTTACTTTCTGTATGGATAACTAGTACTACTATCATTTGGTATAAAATTTATTCCTGAAACAACTAATAGTCAATAATCAATTATGGGATAGATATAATTACAAATTCTATTATGGGATTAGTATTCTTAAACCGCAAAAGTATTAAGCATTTTTTTTGTGTGTCCCTTTGGTACGGCAAGTTGGTTGGAAAATCTCAATTTAAAAAGAAAAAAAAAATTAACATTAAGAGCCTATTTGGAAAGTCACCTTGGAAATAGATTTGGGTATAATTGAGTGCTACACAATTTGACATGTTTGTTTGGCTAAGTAATTACTTGATCAACATTGAATTGAGTGTATTGGAGGGGTGTAATTACGCTCTTCAATTCTCAAGAGGGAGATGTGAATTGGTAGTAGTTACACTGTATAATTACAAGGTTGCCTTTTAGTTTCTTTCCTTTTTGTTTTTATTTTAATTTATTTTCTTTATAAATTTTATTTCTATTATTTTTTTTAATTTAATTTTTACTTTTTAATTTATTTTGAAATTTTAAATATATTTTTCTTTGTACATTATTTATCTTTTATTTCTCTACCTTTACTTCTTGTGATTCCATGTAATTGCTTATATTTTATTTTTTAATTTATTTTATTATTTTATTTTTTGAAACTACACCTCCTAATATTAGAAATAATGAGTAATTAACAAACTTGGCATATAATGAGTGATGCAATTAATGTGAAATTTCATTGTTGAATGTGGTTATAAACTTATTATGTTTCCTAATCTTACGTTGTAGTGAAATTACTATTATTATGTTGGACATATGTTAAACTATTCTTCTTTTTTTTTTTTTTTGAACTTTGCAATTGTGTTGTATTAATGGTTCCAATTTACTTGTTTTAGTAGTATTGACTCACATTGCATGTTGTTCATTTATTTTAGTTATAATTGATAGATTAGTTTTGTCAAATATTTGAATAATATTAGGGCATTATATTTATAAATATTAATTTATTTTATCTTCGTAATTTTCTTATTTGGCAATAAAATGTGAATGATTACCATAACAATCAAAAAAACATTACACCTTAAGAGCACAACCACCTTCCAGAAAGGTATTATGAGTATCAAGGCCTCCAACAACACAAAAAAACTAATTACATAGCTTGCTAACTAAAGAAGAACACCTACGAGTCCTCTCACTTGAGGATCTCAACATATTTAGAAGAAACTCGTATGTACATTGACTCCCTTTAAAACCTTCCAACTCTTAGTCATCCATGTATGATAGATCATCGCACGATATATATATATAGCAACCATAATTTCTTTCGTAAATCTCCTCAAATGTTTTCTTTTAATGCAAGCCAAATATTCTCAGCTGTGGAAATGCAGATCCAGTCCAAATTTGGATTTCTTGACCACGACGATGAGTTTCTTGACCTTCTCCTCCGCATGAACAACAGCACGGAATATAATGCTCATCAACAACTGTAGTATGTCTCTGGTTAAAAGCTTTCCCTGCATGGCTAACCAAAGAATAATTCTATGCTTAGGTAGGGATACTGCCCCCCATATCAACTCTGAAGTATCAAGCTTAATTGTGTAAGGTTCTGGTTCCCAACATGGCAATGTCACTGTACTGTTGGATGAGAGTAAGCACCACTTGCAGTCAGTTGGTATGTATCATTCAAGTACCAAGTCTGCATTTTCGTCTTCAACTTATGTAGTCTTTTCCTGTACCAACTACAATCTACCGGAGGAGATCAGAGCAGGTCCAGAAATTAGTACCATGTTTCATATTAAGGCCATGCACTCATTTAAACCCACAACCCTTCTTTCTTCACAATAAGTAACCAGATCAGTTTCCCAACTAATGAAATATTCTATCTTTTACAACATCTGATGTTCAAGCCACCAAATTTATTTGGTAAACAAACAGTATTCCATGCTACTAGAGCCACCTTTCTATGGTCATCTGTACAACCCGTCTGACAATTCCTCTTAGGGGTCATTTGGTTGCGGGTTAGAGTTATGCAGATATTAGTTATGCAGAGCTAAGTTTAGAGGCGGAGCTAGCCTTTCGGCTGAACCTGGTAGCTTTTGTATAAACCATATATTTGTCTTGAGAAAATTATTGAATATGTATAAATTATTAATTTAGAACCCAGTGATTTAAGAAGACTAAAATCGCGAACCCATAAACTTCAAATTCTGGCTCCGCCTCTGACTAAGTTATGCAAGGTTGAGTTATGTTGGAATTAGCTATGCATGGATTAGTTATGCGGTAGTTATATAAGGATTAGTAATATAAATGTAATGTGAATGTTATTTATTATTAGCTTACTTTATTTTATTAAAATTGTTAGTATAGTTTAAATATATATTTTTAAACAAGAAAATGCAAGTTTGAATAAAGGGTATTCTTGTCTTTTTGTGTTTTAATACAAGTATTACTAATACATGTATAAGTTATTCCACCTTCTACTCTGCATAACAGCATAAATAATAAATAGATTCCCTCATAACTTATACATGTATTAGTCATGCGGAGAAGAAAAACATGAATCAAACATTATATTATCAATACTACATTTGATGTGGAAAAGAGGAAAAGCCAACCAAACATTGTATAACTTATGCAGTGGAGATTACTTTTTGCCCTTCTTTTAACCAAATAATGTATAAAGTTATCTTAATTTTAATCCATGGATAACTCCTCGCTAACCGGCTACCAAAAGACGCCATGACCTCATACAATATAGTCTGAGGCAATATAAATGATGCCCCCAAAAATTGTGTAAAGAGAATAGCACTGAATTGATGATTTGTAGTCTCTCAGCGTATGAAAGATGCCTATTATAAGCTGCTTTCATCCTGACTGTGATCTTCTCAATCAATTGATAACACTCGATCTTACTCCATTTCTTATATGACACGTGGCAGTCCAAGAAACCTGATTGGAAACTCTCCCAGAGCAAATCTTGTGTGTTCCAAGAGTAAGCCACTAATAGCAGGGTCCACGCCAGCCAAAATTAACAAATCATCAGCAAAGATCAAACAAGTTAACTTCAATTTCTTACACATAGGATGGAACTTAAAATCTGGCAATTCACTCATCTTGCTCAAGACTCTTGATAAGTATTCCATGATGTTTTAAGAAAACGTATATTTTTAGTTTTTGTAAGTATCTCAACTAAATATTATTAATTTAAATATATACAAAAATTATTTTTACAATATTAGTTACAAATATATGATTACTAATTAATGTTTATTCATGAAAAATTATGCATCTTAAATACCAAAAATAATATCATTTATTCTTATAAAAATTTATAGGCATATATTTATCATATTAACTTTTAAGTTTTGATAATTATGTAATTTAAAATTTAATTTAATTGTGTAATTATATTTGTACAACTAAATAGTAAATTTATAATTATTATACTATGACAACAAATAAATTGTGTAATTATTATCTTAATAATTTACACCAATTCTTATTATTTGATGGCTTTCCAAACAAGACCCTAAGAGCTTAAATAATTAGGACCGAGTTATTGGGAAAAATATCGTCTTTATTACACCTAAAGCGTTTAGCACGTGGTACGCCATCTGCAATCCTGCCATTGGTCCACTGTTGCTGCGTTTTCTTCACGATTCCAGACTTTGTAACAAAGCTAAATTAATGCTGGTCGATGTAACTGGGCATTTAAACTTTTTCTTTGTCGATGTGGAAAAGAGAAAATAAAGAATGTTTGAATTGTTGTTATATGTCGTTTCATAATGTATTATATTGTATTATTTAATACATATAATATTTGGACCGATTGTATTATTTGTCGTTGTTTGATGATGTCCCGCACTAATAGTATTAAGAATAAACTTGTAATATTATTAAGAAAAAAATAGAATACATAGTAGAATTATTGTATTAAAAAGTAGGATAAATAATAAAATATGATTATTTAATAATAAAGGGCAAGATGAGAGGAAAAAACAAGATAACAACGCACCACACCAAATCTGTCGTTCTATAAGTGATGTTTTTTGTTATTACGTAACGACGAATTTAACGATACGATACAATAGAATTTATTAAGTAACAATCAAAACAAACATTGTACTTAAAATAATTATACGATACAATACAATCGATAATAGCAATCCAACCAAGCAGTATGAGTCAAGCTAATTCTTCATTATTCATATGGTTCAAAGACAAAGTGTAACGGTAATTTTTCCTTAATAATGTTTTAATACTTTTAGGGTTTTAATTTTCCAATAGTAACTTTCAATACATTAATTCTTATCAGTATACTATATTTTGCTAATTCCAATTGAGAAATGTACTTCCATAAAAACTTTATAATTCCCTTTTTAACGTTACGAGTTTTATAATTCCCATTTGGATCACAATATGAGATAAAATGCATACACAATTTCTTGGAATATAGATGTAATATGGGTAAACCCCATTTTTTATTTTGGTAAGAGGCTTCGAAATTGAGCTCCTGAATTATGGCATGAAAAGGAAAGTATCAAGACAACTCCATTTTTTCTCTTATATCTATGAAACATACCCCCTTCCACACTCTTTGGAAAAATTAAAATTGACCATTTATGCATCTGTGTGAACTGGGCCATTTGATTTTTTTTTCCTTTTTAGTTTGACTTGAAGAAAAATATTTATATATTTTAATCTTAAATTAGTTAGCACACATCAGGTATTTACGCAAATTCAATAAATATAAGACACACACATATATATTAGGAATAAACACGTGATACCCAAATTTGTCACCTTTTTTATAGGAAAAATAGCACTATATAACCACTCTCAAAATAATAGTCGAAAAAATATATAATTTTTATATATTTTTTCGACTATCGAATGTAAATAATTTTTAGCGGAGGCTAAAAGTTATAATACCCTTTTATACATAAGAAAGAAACTTCAAATTTGACCCGAAAATTAACTACAAAGAAACCGGGTCAATTAATCGGATCTCTCTCAAGAGAAGATCCTCCACAAATATTCTCTTCTTCTTCCCCTCTTCCAATAACACCCATTTCCTTTTGCTCACTGTAAGCAATCTATCTCTTCAAATTAGCGTTTTTTTTCCTATTAGATCTATCAAAAAAGGATCAATTAAAAAAAAATCAATCTTTTTGCATATGCTGTAAAGAAACCCAGAACCAATATTTGGGCATGTCAGTGGCTGGAAAGGCCGCCGTAGAGCATGTGAATTTTCCGGGAATGGCCACAAAGGACCGGCCCGGATGTTGCAACCCGGTGAAGAAGCCCGGACCGGTTTCAATGGACCATGTTTTATCAGCACTGGGTGAGACCAAAGAAGAAAGGGAGTCAAGAATCAGAAGTTTGTTCAGTTTTTTCGATTCGGACAATGCGGGCTACTTGGATTATGTAAAAATCGAAAAGGGTTTGTCTGCTATGCAAATTCCAGCTGAATATAAGTTTGCTAAAGAATTGTTGAAAGCATGTGATGCTAATAAGGACGGGAGGGTGGATTATCAGGAATTTAGGAAATATATGGATGATAAAGAAATGGAACTGTATGGGATTTTTCAGGCTATTGATGTGGAGCATAATGGTTGCATCTTGCCTGAAGAACTGTGGGATGCCCTTGTAAAAGCTGGTACTTTTACTGTCAATTCTTTTTAACCCTTTTAAATTCCTGTTTCATAGATTAATATTCTCTCTGTTTCAGCTTATGTGTCTTACTTTCCTTTTTAGTTTGTTTAAAAAAGAATGCCACTTCCTATAATTAGTAACTCTTTAATTCCAGTATGGACTATGACATGTTTAAGATCACAAGATTCAAAGGGCATTTTGGTGCATTATACACATCTTTAGTTTAAGACCACAATATTGGAAAGTATCTTAATAACAGATAAAATAAAACGGAGGGAGTAGTTATGATGTTGCTTTTTTGATCATTGGGAGGATAAGTGGTGTGGATGTAGAACTGCCTATTGTGGTTCATAAAGGGAATACAAAAATCTGTCTTATGAGACTTTGCATTGTTGAGGTCTTAAAACTAGTGTGATAAGTCCTGATTGTTTGATCAGATTCATTTTTGAAAGTTTTTGAACCTTGAATGCCTTTGCTGCGCAAGTTGAAGTTAAGTGATCAGCTGCCAAGCAGGACTTGTTGGAAGTTTGTGGAATATCAGTGTGCAGTATTCTGATACCTCTTGTTGGGCCCAGAGATACCCACAGGAAAATAAACCACAGTTAGTTAATGAGAATAAACAATTGAATAAAACCGTGATTTTACGTGGAAAATCCTTCTCAAATTATGCACTTGTTACATCAATACCAATATGTAACTCTCAAGTATCACAAAGTCGCCGAGAGATTTTACCACCCAAAAGCGGAAGCCTTCCTAGTGTACCTAATGCACCAAGCTTCCTTTCATCTAGCCCTTATGTAGAACTTTCTCTTGTTCCAGTACTCGAACTTTTCCGCTAAGAAGCCTACTCTCGGCATTTTCTCTGCGAACTCTACGGCACATCCGAACACGTCCCACATTAGTTGCACCACTGTATAGAGCTCACTCATTGAGATGATATGTCAGGTGGTCATAGAAGGATCTCAAGTCTTCAATCAGTCGTAACCTCACAAATGATTAGCCATATAGTGATTATATCTTTCTTGTCCACCTCAGTGTTGTCAAGGGCTTGCTAGAATCGCGTTTAAGCTCTGAAGCTAGGTGCGATACAGGCTGAGCCTTTTGCTTAGCCGGCGCTTTAGTGCAACTAAAAGTATGGGTGGGCGTTGGTCGGTTCGGTTCGGTCGGTTATTATGAAAGTACGGTTCGGTTTATCGGTTTTCGATTTTGTAATATTAATAACCAAATCTAACCAAAGTATTTACGGTTTGGTGCGGTTTTTTAAAGGTTCGGTTCGGTTATTTTCGGTTTAGTTTTTCGTTATTAACGGTTCAAGATTTTTATATCTTGGATTTGCTTCCAGTGATCATAAACTTCCAGACCAGTGGTTATTCTTTCACTGTTTCGGTGGAGAATATATACAGTGGAGAAAGGCTCCAACATAGTTCAAATGAGAAGTCCGCAGAGACTGTTAACAAACAATGTCCACCCTGGCCCTAGCCATCTCCAATTGTCCATGTCAAAAAGCAGCTCTGGTCAAAACAAAACTAGACCATCTACTGATCTAAAATACCTTTGTTTTCAATTATGGAATTCATGGATGCCTAAAAAGTGAACATTGGATATGGAAATACGGTATGAGAAAGCTATATATACAAATAACATGCTAACAAGCAGAAGGCTTTCCAATCAAACCATTTAAGAAACTACCCTCCACACCATAACATTGGATATGGAAATACGGAATGAGAAAGCTATATATACAAATTTCGGTTTTTCGGTTTAACCGAAAACCGAAACACCAAAATCGCAAACCGCACCGAAAAACCGAAATTTAATAATTTAAAAACCGTGCACCGACCGAATAACCGATTAAACCGAAACCGAAAAACCGAAATTCATGGTTCGGCCGGTATTATGCCCACCCCTAACTAAAAGGAGCTAAGGCGCACCTCACACGCCTCATCACTAATGGGCCTTGTCCTGAAGAGGCGACACTAACTAATAAATATTTCACTTCGTAGTAAATTTTTCAAATTCCTTTTTGTTATTTATGTGTATAATTATATATATTTTTGTTTCATTTTATTTTTCCTTATCAATTTCTTTTTCTTATTCACTATAGCCAGCACTTTATTTTGCGCTTCGGCGATTAAATCCCCGAAAAACCTCAATTCTTTTTTTGCTTTTTGCCTTTGAAAACACTGGTCCACCTTACACTTTATTTTTAAATTTTCAAAACAGATACAGTGAACAGTGTCTGTATATGTATAGTTGTCTGTAAGTATGAATAGTGACATAAGGCATTAATACCCGTATATGTGAACATAACTTATATTTATCTATGCTTGGATGTATCAATGATGCTCACATGCTTCAATCCCCATACGCAATTGTCTTCTCACTCGGATACTAGTTGTTGAGACCGGGAAAATTAAATATTTCATGATAAACTTGCATCTCAAAGTAATTTATCTGTTTAATAAGTTCCTCATCTCTTAAATTTTCCCTGACCTGGATATTCAAGTATTTTTTGGATGTTTCTGGGCCTTGGATATTTTGGTTCCCTTCTTGGCATTTTACTGAATTTGGTTCTGAAATTGGTGGCTGAACTCTTGAGAGTCTCTTTACCAGGAAGGAAGTAGTGACTGGTTGAGACAAACTCAATCTTTTGAACTTTTTCATTTTGAATAACTTCAGGAAGCTGATCCACTAGTCTGGTTTGGCATTTCTCAGTTTATTTATTTGTATTTTGATGAATAAAGTACTTAAATCACAACAGTATGAGGGGCCCATAATGGTGCTACCATAACTTTACAAAAGTGCATGTCTACGAAGCTTTAGAATTTAATAAATTCAGTAAGCCGTTTACATCGCCTTGATTACACACACACAACAAAAAAGGGTGTTTAAGCAACTATGGTTAAGAATCTGCATGACAATCAAGAAGTGACTTCATAAAAAAAAATCAACAAGTGATTTTCCCTCATAGTATCTCCTAGTTTATTCCTTCCATAAGGACCACATAATGCATAGGAGAGTTGTTTCCCTAAGTTGTTCTAGTGCACCATATTTGAGTTTCGACTTTGTGTATGGTTGCAATCAGAGGCCGTCACAATCTATTTTCCTCCACATTGAATCTCATTATTCATTTCTCCAGTAGATGCGATTTGTGAAGTAATAAGTTCCTCCCCTTAGAGCATTTTCTTTAACTGTTACTTCCTCCGGTCCACAATAAGTGACCAGTTTGCCTTTTTATTTTGGTCCAAAATAAGTATCCATTTATATAATAAAAAAAAATTCAATTTATTTTTCCAAATTACCCTTATGTAGGTATCCCTAAAAAGTCTTTTACTCCTCACATTAACTATGTTGCAATATTTAATTAAGGGTAGTTTAGTCACACTAACTATTTTTGTCAAGAATTTTGTATTTCCTTAATGGGTGTGCCCAAAGCAGTCACTTATTGTGGACCGAAGGGAGTATCATCTATTTCTCTTGCAAGATGATATTTAAAGCCTTTAGTTTTGGAAAAAAGTATCTTGGTGACGTATATGAGGGTAGGTTATCTGCATAACATCAAGCAGATTATGAGTCGTCAAACCTTATCACTTGATTATCAATGTAATCCTTGTAATCCCTTTTTTTGTGTGGGATAAGCAGCCGTTCTTAGCTTACTTGTCATTGTGATACACTTGAGTGCAGTTGAAACACAAGGTAAAAAGAGCATATCTGTGTAAAATCACTCCATAGCAAAATGATGCATTATGCTATTTTAGTTGTTTTTTGCTTGCGAATGAGCAAGATGTTAATGTTTAACTGTTTGCTAGAATAGTAGTACTATTATTGTGACGCTCTGAGGTGCTCACTTCTCTAAGCTCAGATGGCTTTTAATTTTTCGTCGATTCAGCTACTACTGTTTCGCCACTGTTAGTTTGATTTAGATGATGCTCTTGCACTTTCTTTTGTGGTGCATGTGACTAAATTAATTTTTCTAGTTGCTAATTTGGATTCAGATATGGCCATTTATGGAATAGTTCTCGAGGAATTTTTACAATTCTTAGATTTGGAAATATATGCAGAACAGATTGTCAATGCATATACTGAATTACATTATGAAGTTGATAAGTTGGCCACTTGACGATGATATTATGCAATAATTTATATTTTTTATGAGCTATATGAGATTTAAGATTGCCATGATGTTCCCTACAAGTTACTCATAGTTGAGGAGACCTGTTCTGTACGATGAAATTAGTTCTTTCAACTCTTTCTTTCCCTCCCATGCTCTAGACAAAGAATTAGGCTTAGATGAGTTTGAATGGCAGTTATGTACTGAAGCTGGGGGCCAGAATAATCAGGTCAAGAGATGCTGTTTGGATAGTTTTCTGGTTTGTTTATTGAAACTTCTGTAAGCATCGGGCAAATCAATTGTGTGTGGATTCGTTTTTTGAAATAATGAACAAAACAACAGAACTATAGGCCTTGCTCCATACCCATCTGGCTTCATTTGGGCCGGTTTCACTCTAATCCTCAATAATTTCTCTCTTAAAATAAGTGTTCTCAAATATTAGAATTCTCTAACTCTCATGCTTAATCTCTAAACTAACTCAAAGACATTTGATAAACATGAGACTATTGTCAGTGTACCAATAAGGTTTGAACAATAATTGCAACTGGTTGTTGTGCTTAAATTAATTTTGTTTCTTGAAAAGCTTTTTTGTTTGTTTTTTCCTTCCAAAAACAGGATTTTTTTTCCAAACCATACAAGATGTTTGTTTTCTAAAAACTTTTTCAATGCAAACGGCGCTTCTATTCGAGCTTAATTGGTCCTGAATTTGCAGGGTAGAACAAAGTGTTATCCTTGTATGTGCTTCCCGATTAATTTTGGGAGTTTCTTGTGCAAGAAATTTGGTAAGGTGCCTGACAATTAAGTCCTTCAAACGGTGCTTCCTGTCATAATTCTTTTTCATTTTTGTCCATTTTTCTAACAGATTCAGATAATTTGCTTTATTATTGTTAGCTTTCTGTATGACGCTGTTGATACTTTGTCCTGTAATTAATGTTACTGATTGGCCTTGGTAAATTTTCTGACACAAAGCTTACGGCTTTTCATTATATATTGGCTTCGCTGTCATTAATTAAGTTAACCCGCTCTCCTGGTCCATTTTCTCTCTGTCTGCGGGGCACTTACCTTTTTTAGATTCATGCTTCCTCATAAAGAGGTGGCCTGTTAAAGGATTTGCATAACAAATTGGGTCATCCATTTAATATCTACATACTAATTTCTCCTCTGCTATTCCTCAGTTATTTTAACATGTGATTCCCATCTTTCAGAATCTATTTTTTCTGCTAGAAGAGTTCTCCATACTCATTTACATTTCTTTAGTTGTCTTCCTCTTATAAGCTAGGGCAGTTTCTTTCTTGCAGGAATAGAATTAGATGATGATGAACTTGCACGCTTTGTGGAGCACGTGGATAAAGATAATAATGGAATTATCACTTTCGAGGAATGGAGGGATTTTCTTCTACTCTATCCGCACGAGGCCACAATTGAGAATATTTACCAATACTTGGAGAGGGTATGTCTTGTTGATATTGGGGAGCAGGCAGTCATTCCGGAAGGCATCAGTAAGCATGTTCATGCATCCAAATACCTGATCGCAGGGGGAGTTGCAGGAGCTGCTTCCCGTACTGCCACAGCACCACTTGATCGCCTTAAGGTCATTTTACAAGTGCAAACTACTCGTGCTTCAATTGGTCCTGCAGTCAAAAGCATATGGAAGGAAGGTCGTTTATTGGGGTTTTTCCGTGGCAATGGGTTAAATGTGATGAAGGTTGCACCTGAAAGTGCAATCAAGTTTTACGCTTACGAAACCTTGAAAAATGTTATTGGTCATGCCAAGGGTCAAGACCAAAGAGATATAGGAACATCTGGTCGTCTTGTGGCGGGTGGAATGGCAGGTGCAGTAGCACAAACTGCTATCTATCCCATGGATCTTGTTAAAACTCGATTACAGACTCATGCATGTGAGGGTGGAAAGGTTCCTAATCTGCGAAAACTATCAAAAGATATTTGGGTACAGGAGGGACCTCGGGCATTTTACAGAGGATTGGTTCCATCTTTACTTGGAATCATCCCTTATGCAGGCATTGATTTGGCTGCCTATGAGACTTTAAAGGATTTGTCAAAGATTTACATTCTTCATGATAGTGGTACAGCTCTTTAACTTGTTCCTTTTCAATTGCAATGACCTATTTTCTCCAATACAATGAAAAGTAATTTTTCTAAGAATTGTGCCTTTGATGCAGAAGCCGGCCCTCTCGTGCAGCTAGGTTGTGGGACAATTTCAGGAGCCCTCGGAGCAACATGTGTTTATCCTTTGCAGGTTGTTCGAACCAGGTAAATCTGCATTTAGATTCTTGGGGTGCAACAACTGTGCTTTTTTTAAATTTGGATTGTGTAGCTCTCGGTTTATCATCTGATGGCCGTTCTTTTTTACTCTTAATCTGTATTCTTGCTAGAATGCAAGCTGATGCTGCATATGAAGGTATGTCTGATGTGTTCCGCAAAACGCTTCAGTGTGAAGGTTTCAGGGGCTTCTACAAAGGACTTTTCCCAAATCTTCTAAAAGTTGTACCAGCAGCAAGCATAACTTATCTCGTGTATGAATCGATGAAAAAGAGTTTAGATCTTGATTAGCTGGTATAGAGTCGGCGACACATTGAGGTTCAAGCTGCTGATCCTGAGGATGACGATGATGATGATGATGATAAATAAGATTATTTAGCTCATTGGATATGATTTTCAGAATCATACACTTGATTTTTGACTCCCCATTGGATATCGACGGGGATTATGGTTATAGAGTTTTCTTCTTCAGATTCAACTGACAAATGACTACGTTGGCAATTGAGAATAGTCCTCCTTTACAATGTATGCCTGAGCTCCTGGAAATATCGTTTCTACACTTTTGCCAAGTAAATGCAAAATGAATACAGTGAGATGTAGACCTTGAAATTTTTTGCTATATGGAGCATGGGAGTGAAGTTCAACTCATTGTGCTCTCTGCCCTTCTTTATATAGGCCTTAGGTGCAAAGGAAACTATTGTGATAGTCAGGAGTGTACATAGGTCGGGTTGATTCGGATTTTCTAATTACCAAACCAAATTAATTGTATCGGGTTATTAAATCTAAATAACAAACCAAATCAATAAGAATCAGGTTTAATCTCGGTTTTTATTGGGGGGTTTTTCAAATTTTTGGGTTTTTTCGGTTTTTTTTCCATAAAATCTTTATAGCACAAAACGTAAAATTTGTGCTGCAAATATTTCTTTAATCATAGTAAGACAGAACTATAAGTTGTTTTTCAATAAAATAACATAAATATGAGATGAGTCACAACATTGTACTAAAATATTCAACAATAAAGATAATAAAATTATATTATTAATAAGCCATAATGAAAACAAACACAATTTAAAATTACGACTAATAAGTACTATTATTTACATGACTAACCACTAAAAGAAAAATAAGTTATAAATTTAATCTAAACCATGGAAAAACTAAAAGAATAGATAGCCAACACTATTTTCATTCATAGACAATTGATATGAATGTTTTATTAGCATTGATATTGATTTGATTTTGGTTTAGGATTTATTTGAGTTACTACTAGCATTTATGGACTATAAACTTATTGGAGCATCCAAAAATTATAATGCCAAGCTTGAAATAATACATTAAAAGATAAAATTATGAAAAAACTTAAGAAATATTTATAAATTAAACTATAATAAATATTTTTATGTATTAAATATATTTAAAACTTCTATACATATAATGTCGAGTTGGTTTGGTTTCAGTTTGGCTTTTTTAGTTAAAACCAAACCGAATATGATCGATTTTTTTCTAACACCAAATCAAATCAAATCAAACCAAATTATACTTGAATTTTATTTCTCGGTTTGACTCGGATTATCGAGTTGATGCGGTTGCCGGTTTCATTTGTACATCCTAGTGATAGTGACAAAAGAACTTCAACGGGTTGTGACTGCAAAGAGGTTCTCTTTTGGTCGGGGCATTTGCATCTATACCCGCTTTTTGTGTCACGTTTTAACTTGTACCCACTTTGCAAAAAAAAATTGCAAGTGTACCCGCTTTTTCGCATAACTTCAGCATACGGGGCTGAAGTAGCAAATGCAATCACGCAAAACTTCAGCATTCTAGTAGACGGGCCTGTAGTAGCAAGTGTGCTGAAGTTTTTGTTTGTAATTGATGAACTTAAGCATAGTAGTTGAAGTTTTGTTCTCTATTTGCTGAAGTTTTTGTTTAACTTGTGCACGTCTTAACTCAAAGCTTTTGTTTGTAATTACTGAACTTTTTGTTTTTGTAATCGGCGAGAGCTGAAGTTTTTGTTTTGTAACTGGCGAAGTTTTTATTTTTGTAACTGGCGAACTTCAGCTTTAGAGCTGAAGTAGCTGACGTTTTGTTCTCTATTTGCTGAAATTTTTGTTTAACTTGTGCACGTCAAGTTTTTGTTTTTGTAACTGACGAACTTCAGCTCTAGAGCTGAAGTTTTTGTTTTTGTAACTGGCTAAAGTTTTTATTTTATAACTGGCGAATTTCAGCTCTGATAAATATATTTATGGCAATCATCCCATGAACTGAAGTTCCATAGTAGCACCAACAACAACAAAAGCAAGAAGAAGAAGAAGAAGAAGAAGAAGAAGAAGAAAACGAAGGAGGAGAAGGAGGAGGAGAAATGGACTTGAAGTTATTTAAAAAGTGGGTATAAGTTAAAAATTTAAAAATAAATGAGTATAATTTAAATAGGGGCGATCAAATAAGGCGCCTCGTACAATTTTTTCCTTTTGCTCTCTGCACCAGCCCATCATAAAAAGGGTCCTGGAACGCATTTAAGTGGCTAAACACAGCATAATAAAATATACTACTATATAAGTTAAATTAAAAACCTTTTTATTAGTTGACCTTTTTTTGTTTTTAAAATAAATATCCCTAAATGTAGCGGTCATGTTACAAATTCAAGAAAAGTTAACCCCAGAAAGAGCTTAAGAAATAGGAGTAACATATACCACTGAAGTGATCACTCTCTCTCTTATTTGCTTGATTAAATCTTACAACCACAACCTTAGACTTGAAATAATCCTACGTAATATTCTAGTTCTACCATAGGGGAAGCCACATTATTTGAATTGACCACCCTTCGTCGAAAAAAAAATTCAAAAATAGTCATCTTTATAAGTGGTTATTCAAAAATAGTTTCAATTTCAAAAATAATCAAAATTTTGCCACTTTTCATGTAAAGATAAATCTGAACGAAAACACTGTTCAAAATCCGAAAAATACTCCAGCATAATATACTGAAATTCCGGTATAATATATTGGACTTCTAGCATTATATACTGGAGTTCCAATATAATATGTTGGAAGTTCATACACCGGTGCTACAATCTCCAGTATATTATGCTGGAACTTTTCGCGTGCTGGAGTTCCAGCATAATATGCTGGAAGTTCATACACATGTGCACCGATCCCCAGTATATTATACTGGAACTGTCCGTGTTGCACCAAAATAATGGCTATTTTTCAATGACTTTGCAAGTGCTGGCTATTTTTGAATGACCGGTCCAAAAACTGGTTAGCCCGTGTTATTTCTACCATTCATCGTGCCTAAATTAGCAGACTTGTGCTTATGTTTTTGCAATTTGAACAAAATTTATTTATAGCCACTCAGACCAAACTTATAACACCCGATAGCCCAAAATTACAATATACATTTTATAGCCCAAAAATAATTTTAGTGGCTAGCCACCGAATTATATAACTGACCCACAATCACCTGCATATCTATATAAAAATGGATCTTAAAAAGGAGATTAAATCTTCAGCATAACAAATTCATAGTAACAACAATCCACAAACAAACACAGGTTCACCGGAGAAATGATTTTCGGTCCGAAAAGGTTTAGCCGGAAAACTTTACCAGTCGCAACAGTGGTTGATAAATTCTCGGTGGACGAAAAAGCTATATACCGGCCAGATGTACCGAAATCCAAATAGAAATCAAACCATCTTTTAGATCTAGATTTTCATAATATCAAAAGCCTAAAAAACAGTAAATAAAACGAGAAGAAAGAGTCGCCAGATTTAATGGAGGGTCGCTGGTGTTTGAGTTTCCGTCGAGATCTAAAGCCAACGAGATCGAGCACAGTGGATTAGACTGACTGAATTTTGATTTCGACTTCACGATTTGTGGTGAGGTTGAAGGTGAAGCCTGGACACCATTAGCATTAATAATACAACTGCGGAGATTTGACAAATCTTGTATTCAATTCTTGAACCTTCAACTTAAAGACAAGAAAAAAAAATCACTCCAAATCAAGCAGTAATCCCAAAAGTTTGACCAATGTAGAGGTAGACCCCACGTCTTACATTTTTAGAATGGAGAGCATTTTTTTGAAAATTGGTATATTATAATAGACTATCACTATATAAAAATTATATAAAAATACTGTCACTATACAATTTATATATAATAGACTGTCACTATACAAAATATATACAAAAATAGACCGTCATTATATAAAAAATATATTAAATAGACTGTCACTATACATAAATATACTAAATAGACTATCGCTAAATAATTTATATACAATAGACTGTCACTATATAAAATATATACAGAATAAACTATCGCTATACAAACAATATACAATATAGATTGTCACTATACAAAAAATATACAAAATAGACTGCAGTATACAAAATAGACATTTCGGGCTATTAGATGTAATATATTAGGGCCGAAGGGCCATTTTGTGTCAATGGAGAAAAACATGGGCTATTAAAATTTTGAGGGGCTATAGAGAGTCATTTTTCTCTTGCAATTTGGATTGGGATAGACTAGCATATGCCTTTCTTCGGGGTGAAATTCAAAAATAGCCAAATTTACAAGTGATAATTGAATAATAGCCATAGCTTCAAAGTAATCGAAATTTAGCCACTTTTTATGTAAAAAAATCTGAACAAAAACACTGTTCAAAATTTTCAGTATATACTGGACTTCAAATATAATATATTGGACTTCCAGCATAATATACTGATCCAACATAATATATTGGAAGTTCATATACGGGTGCTCCAATCTCCAGTATATTATGCTGAAACTTTTGGTATGTTGGAGTATGTTGGACGTTCATAGACTGGTGCACCAATCTCCAGTATATTATGCTGGTCCGTATTGCAGCAAAATAGTGGCTATTTTTCAATGACTTTCCAAACGCTGTTTATTTTTCAATTACTAGTCCAAAAATTGGCTAGCCCATGCTATTTTCACCTTTATTCTTGAAAAAATGATATTGTATAGCTGCTCTCAAAATAATAGCCGATATATATATATATATATATATACACACACAAAAAAAAAAAAAATTATTCAAATTTTATACACTTTTTCGGCTACGAATGTGAATAATTTTTGGCACAGGCTAAAAGTTAAAAAAGCTCTTTATTCTTTTTGCGTATTTAATCGCTAAATAAATTTATTTAGAAAAGATTTACATTTAGATATTTCAGATTCAATGCAACATCGAAATTTGTTATAAATTATAATCTGTATAATAGAAGCATAAGAAATAGAAACAACATCAAAATTTTGCACAATTTCACTGTAAACCATTTCTCTACGGTCACAATATTTAAAGCCCTGAAAAATTCTTCACATCTTGACATTATTGTATGGAATGAAAACTACAAACTACAAACTACAATGCACTTAATAAACGTGAAAGAGAATCACTCCTCTGTAATCTACCCGCCCGAGACCAACCCAAGTACATAGTGCAACAAGCATTTCCATAGCAATTACTTCAAGAGGGATTTGGTAGCTCATAAGCGATTCTATGTTCACAATATCATTTATTTATTTTTAAATTTCTCACTATTTTTGAGATTTCTTTTGGTAAATATTATTGACTTTTCATTGTTGGACGACTTTAGTATTTCAACATACATATTATGATAAAATCCACCATTAGAGGGTGGAGAATTGAAGTTAAGATTGAATTGAAGGAAGAAGGAGAAGATGATTCTGGAAGAAATCCAATCTTCAATTACAGAGAATGAAAAGGAGTACAACGACTTATCAGCCAATACACTGTACACGTGGGAATATATAATTAATTCCTAACCACTAACTAATTAACTAACTCTTCTACAATATACAACTGTCACCTAACTAACTTTGTCACCCTTTAAGCTTTCAGCTGTATAACTGTCACCAACTTTCACCCTAACCATCTCAACACCCCCCCTCCTTCAAGCTAGGTGCCATGAAGATGTTCAAAACACCTAGCTTGCACATCTGATGATGATGTTGAACACTTCCAAGTCCTTTAATCAACAAGTCTGCTGTCTGTTCTTCTGTTGGAACATACATAGGTTGAATCAATCCTTCTTGCACCTTTTCTCTTATAAAGTGACAATAATCTCTATATGTTTGGTTCGTTCATGAACTACTGGATTGCTCGCATTGCTGCCTTACTATCAGTGAATAGCTGAATTGGGAACTGGCAATTAAACTCTCAATTCCTTGAAAACTCCTAGCAGCCAGATCAACTCTGAAACTGTTAGTGCCATACTCTTATATTCTGATTCTGCTGAACTCCTTGCTACTGTACTTTGCTTATTTGATTTCCATGAGATTACGGACTTTCCAAACTTTACCAAGTAACCTGTTACTGACTTCCTTGCATTTGGGCAACTTGCCCCGTCTGCATCATAGTATGCTCTTAGAGTCATGTCACCATCTGCACTCATGAGAATGCCTAATCCTGGTTCATTCTTCAAGTATCTCACCAATCTATGTGCTGCCTCCAAGTGCGAATTCTTATGAGCTTGCATGAACTGGCTTAAAGTCTGTACTGTATAGGCAATATCATGCCTAGTTAATGTCAAATACAAAAGTTTCCCTATGAGCTTTTGATATCCTTTGACATCTGTGAGTGCTGGATCATCCTTCAAATTACAATGCACATCATATTCAACTGTTGTTAACTTCCTGTTTTGCTCTATTGGGGTAGTTGCATGTTTAGACCCTGCTAGTCCCAATTCTGCTATTAGTTCCATTGCATATTTCTTTTGACATAACAATATGCCCTTCTGGGATATGCTAAGTTCAATCCCCAATAAGTATTTCAAAAGGCTCAAGTCCTTAATTCTGAATGCCTTATGAAGTATGGTCTTGGATTTTTGAATCATATCAGCATCATTTTTTGTGATAAGAAGGTCACCAACAAAAACAATGATGATGACAAATTTAGCATTCTTTCTCAGAGTGAACAAAGAATGAGCATGCTTGCTTTGTACAAAGTCTATATTTTTCAGTGCCTCAGTAAGTTTCAAGTTTCACTGTCTTGACACTTGTTTGAGCCATACAAGGATTTGTGTAGTCTGCATGCCTTGTTTCCCCCTTGACTACCAAAATCTTGTGGGAGATGCATGAAAACTTCCTCTTCAAGATCACCTTGAAGGAAAGAATTGAAGACATCCATCTGATATAGATTCCACTGATTCATAGCTGCAAGAGCAATAACCACCCTCATAGTGACTATTTTAACTACTGGAGAAAATGTCTCCTAGTAGTCTAGTCCCTCTTGCTGAATATAACCTTTTGCCACTAGCCTAGCCTTGAATCTCTCAATCTCCCCATATGATTTATACTTGATCTTATACACCCACCTACATCTAATGGGAACCTTGCCTTTGGGTACATCAACTACCTCCTAGGTGTTGTTTAAGACAAGAGCATCAATTTCTGTCTTCATGGATTCAATCCACCTAGGGTCCTTTATTGCTTCAACATAAGATGCAGGCTCTATCTCAGATGTGGCAGCCAGAAATGATTGATATTGTGGTGAGAGAGAAGAATAATCCAAGTAGTTGGACATGAGATAGATGCATTTGGAGGATGAGCTTGCTTTCCTTGGACAAACATAGTCTTTCAACCATGTTGGTTGTTTTGAATCTCTTAAAGATCTCCTCAGTTGAATTGATGGAACAGTAGGATCAATGACAAGAAATGCATCATGCTGAAGTTGTTTATCTGAGGTCTGTTCATCAACTGCTGCTAACTGAGTGTCATAAGCTGGTTTATCAAGTGAAGGCTCAGTTGTGGTGGCTTCATTCTATTCTGCATCATCTCTATTTGGACCTTGAGCTATTAATTGTGCAGGTGCCCTTGAGGTAATCGTCTGAGCATCATTAATCTCCAGAAACAATGGTAAATCTACACCTTTCTTCATTGATTGGAAAGGAAAAATGTTCTCCTGGAATGTCACATCTCTACTCACAAAGAATCTCTTGGACTTAAGATCATACAACTTATAGTCCTTCTGAGACACTGAGTACCCAATGTGAACTGCTGCTACAGCTCTTGGTGAAAATTTGTCAATTTTCTATGTAACTGTGGCATAGAACAGACAACCCATAACCTTTAAATGTAATAGACTTGGCTTAGATTTGTGAAATACCTCATAAGGAACCTGCCACCCAAAATTAAGGATGGTATTCTATTTATAAGGTAGACAACTGTCAACACACAGTCTCCCCAGAAATGTAATAGAATGCTGCCTTGAAATCTCAATGCCATTGCCACCTCAAAGATGTACTTATGTCTCCTTTCCACCTCTCCATTATGTTGTGGAGTGTGTGAAAAACTGCTTTGATGAAGGACTCCACAACATGATAGGAAATCCGTACATTCTTTACTTAAGAATTCTGCACCATTATCAGTCCTCAACATTTTAATGACCTTTCCAAACTTCACGTGAACTAAATGATTTCAACAAAATAATGGTATCACTCTTCAATTTCATTAGAAATACACAAATCAACTTGGAATGATCAAATAAAAGTTTTAAGAAGTATCTATTACCATTGTATGTTGGAACTCTATATAGGCCCCAAATGTCCACATGAACTAATTGGAAACCATCACTTACTCTACTACTGCTAAGAGGAAAAGATCTTCGAGTCTGTCTAGCCAAAAGGCATAAATACAATTATTGAGACTACAACCTAGGAAGTCTTTATTCTTCAGGAAATCCAGCTTCTTCATAACTGCTACTGGAATATGTCCAAGCCTTCTATGCCAGGTTCCAACATCAATCTTCACTCATGTTGCAAGACAACTTCTAATCCTTTGTGTTTCCTCGTGTTTGTATTTCTTGGGATTAGGAGATACAAGCCACCTTATCCTTAATAATCCCCTTCACCCTCCCAGTGTACAGATCCAGGAAGACACAAAATGTTGGGAAAAAGTTCACTGAACATTGCAAATCTCTTGTCAGTTTAGAGACTGACAGTAAGTTATATCTAAATTCAGGCACACACAACACATCATTTATGGTATCATCTCCTATCAGATTATAACTGCCTTGATAAGTAACAGAAACAAACTTACCATTTGGTAGGCTAACATTACATATCCTATGTTCAGGTAATTTTACCACATCATCCAACATATTATGATCTGTTTCTCCAGTATCTATAATCCAAGGATCCCTACAATCTTTCAACAAATTTGAATCATCATTACCTGCCATATTAGTTGTGTTCTCCTCTGCCTTTTCCTTGTTTAGCAGGCTCATTATCTGACCATGCTGCTCCTCAGTGAAGAAGTTTGACATTCCTTGAGGCGTTTCAACTTTTCCTTTGTTCACGACATTCTCTTGACCATGACTGTTGTTATTCATAGTTGCATTTGCTTGCTTGTATTGTTGATGTCCTTTTCCTTTGTATCCAGGTGGATACCCATGTAACTTGTAACATGTATACTTTGAGTGGCCTTTGAAGTGGCAATACTCACAATACAAGTCATTTAACCTTTTAAACTTTGACTGATTCCCCCTGGTGCTCATGAATACTGTAGATTCATTTATTTCATTTGCTAAACTAATCTGAGAATTAGACACAAACTTTCCTCTGATTCTCTTTATTTATCAGCATTGCAAAGGCACGACTAACCGAAGGTGAAGGAGATTGCAATAGAATTTGACTTCTAATTGCCCCATATGATTCATTTAATCCTATTAAGAATTGAAAAAGCTTTTGTTGCTCTAAATGTTCAACTTGTTCCAGCAGTCACTGGGAGTGAGGGTATAAAAGAACCATATTCATCCCATAATGACTTAAACCTAGAGTGATAAATAGAGATACTAGAGGTACATTGAGAAATTTTAACTATCTGTCGTTGGAGATTGTAGACTCTAGAACCATTGACCTTGTTGAATCGATCTTCAAGATACAATCAAACCTCATGAGCATTTTCAGCATACACGATTCCATTTATCAATTCTGAAGATACAATGTTCATGATCCATGTCAGCTTTTGCATTGACTCGCTCCCAGTCCTCGCCAAGATCTTCAGTGAATTGAAATTTTGTGCAAATTCCATCAATGAATCCTAATTTCCTCTTCGCTCACAACGCAATCACCATAGCTTTGCTCCAGACGGAATAATTTTCAGTTCCTTTTAGCTGAATTGAGATAATCACATTGCTAGGATTATCTGACGGTTGCAGGAATAATGGATTTCCAAGGTTGTCGATGTCTAAATTCACCATTGTTGAGCTTCAGATCAACTCAAAAGGAAATTCGACGAACTAATAGTATTATCTTCACAAAAAACTAAAATTGAACTTACTCTGTCCTCGATCGATTCACTCAAGCTCTGATACCATGATAAAATCCACCATTAGAGAGTGGAGAATTGAAGCTAAGATTGAATCGAAAGAAGAAGATTCTGGAGTAAATCCAATCTTCAATTACAGAGAATGAAAAGGAGTACAATGGCTTATCAGCCAATACACTGTACACGTGGGAATATCTAATTAATTCCTAACCACTAACTAATTAAATAACTCCTCTACAATACATAGTTGTCACCTAACTAACTTTGTCACCCTCTAAGCTTTCATCTACATAACTGTCACCAGTTGTCACCCTAACCATATCAACATATTATATAATAGCGATGGACTAAGAAGTTTCTCAGAGGCAGCTTATTCCATGGTTGGAGACAGTAAAGGTATGCTAAGAGGTTGGCGATTGATGAGTATGTGCTAAGATATTCTATTGTGGGCTTTTCAGAGGCTGTTCACATTTTGGAAGGATCAAAATTGGTTTGGAGGCCACTGGTAAACCTAATGAGTATGTATATTCTACACCGGGTTAGACTTGTTTACTCAACACAGTTATTGTAGCGGGTGGTGTCATCGGTTAGAGTTGACTTTATTCATGTTCTGATGTGGTCTGTGTGTTACTCTTTTACGCCACGACGGATTGTGAGACTGTTGACTATTTACATACGCATCGGTTATGTTTGGGCTTTGTAGCGAAATTCGAGTGAGATTCCTCTTGGGGTGTTGAATGGTTGATTGTGCCTTGGCTATGGTCTTCTTGTTTATGGTATATAGTGATATCCTTATCCCTATGGTTATGTATATGGTGAGGCTATAAGGTGATTTGATATCTTCGAAACGACTCTTGGCACGTTCGAGAACGAACATATGTTTAAGTGGAGGAGAATGTAACGATCTGACCGGTCGTTTTGAGCTTTAGCGTTCCATTCGGTTATTTGAGACGTTGAGTAGCTTCATATTATGTATTATGAATTGCGTGTATGGTTGGTTTCGATTTTTGAGTTGTTCGTGATTGATTGGAAGAATGATTCCCGTTTTAAAAGCTTCAAGTTGGAAGAGTTGAACATGGTTTGACTTTTGGGTAAACGGACTCGTAATCGGGTTTTGGTTGTTCCGATAGGTTCGTATGATGATTTTAGACTTGTATGTATGTTCGGATTTGATTTCAGAGGTTCCTAGAATAATTCGTCACTATTTGTCGAAGTTTGGCAATTTGAAGAACTTAAGAGTTCATAAGTTTGACCAAGAGTTGACTTTGATGTTATTGGACTCCAATTGGTATATGAGACTCTTGATAGGTCTATATAGTTGGATTGAACTTGTGTGCAAAGTTTTAAAAGAATTCAAAGTGTTAAGTGTGATTCGAATACTCTTTTGAAAGAATGAAAATTTAACAACTTAAGAGAAATTCTATTCGGTTTAAACCTCGATTTTTTGTGGTGATGCTCCCGTGGGTGTTTTGAGGCTTTGGATAAATTTGTATGATGTATTTGTACTTGTCGGTATGATTGGATGGGGTTTCGAGAGTCTCAGATGTATTTTGGGACATTGGTTGAGAAACTAGTTAAAAGATTTGAAGTTTGACCATGGTCATTACCGGATCAAGATGACCTCTTTTCGCTGTATTGAGTGCGCGACTAGGTTTGTAGTATGTTTTATGATTGAAAGGCATATATGATTTGTGTCCAGGAGGTTTTTGTGTGCTAAAATAAAGATTTTCTTATTGCTGTTTTTTTATCTTGTGCAAATAATTACGAAAATACTATTGAAAATTTCAGTTTTCTTTTAAAATTTCCAAACATCATATCTTCCTTATTTTAAGGCCAACTTGGGTGATTCAAGAGGCTACCATGAGTGTAATCTCGCAAGAATCATGTTGGGCTTATCAAACGTAAGTTTCGAGATCATCTAGGACTTAAATCGAGCTGGGACAGTTGGTGCATTTTTTTCTTGTTTCGAAATTTTGTTACTTTTTCTCACAAGGTTTTGAAGCTCGGTTTTGGGCGATTTTAAAAGGGATTTTTACTAATTGGATTAGGTAAGTACTTTTGACTGTGATTTGTTATTATTTCATGATTCCAACCTTGATTTTAGTGTTTGATTAATAATTTGAATTGGAGAAATTGGAAATTTTAGTAAAAACTTTCTAAAAGATAAATTGATGGTTTGAAGGCCAATTTGAAGCTGGAATTGAATGATTTTGGTATGATTGAACTCGTATCGGAATGAGTGTTAGGAATTTTTAACTTTTGTCGGATTTCGAGGTGCGGGCCGGGGGTTGACTTGTTGGTTTTCGTTAAAGATCGAAACTTTACTATCCGAAATTGTGTCCTATAGCTTTTATTTATGATACTATGGCTAGATTCGAACCGTTCGGAGGTTGTTTCACACGGAAAGGGCTTCTTAGAATATTGATTTAGCTTCTTTGAGGTAAATATCTTGCCTAATTTTATGTGGGGGAAATACCCTTTAAGATTGAATTTAATTGTACTATTTAAATTATGTGGAAGACTTGTACACAAGATGATACATTTTGTAGGAATTTTGTATTTTTGATCATATAGGCAGCATCGACTTAATAAAATTACTGATCTAAAGTCAAATTTAAAAAAAAAGCCTTAAAACTCATTTAACATAATTTATATTTATGCGCACACATATGCAAAAATAGTGTTGACTTCTTTTTTCTTCAAATACTTTTTATTTATAATTATTCTTACAAGACGTCTCCTATAACTTTCATAATTTTACCATAAAAAAATATGGTGCAGTGGATGAGACTGCTCTTTCCTTAACTAGAGGTTTCGGGTTCGAGCACTGGGTATGGAAAAATCCTTGGTAGGAGCGCTTCTCCTCGAGTGGGGCCCTACGCGGCGCGAATCCGGTTAGTCGGGCTCCAATGCAGATACCGGATACCGAGTGAGAAACAAAAAAAAAAACAAGACATAAGGCATATAACTTCACATAGTAATGTTATAAGTTAATAAATTGCTAATCGTGTGTTTGCAAAAAAACTTTATTCACTAATATGAAAACTTAAGTAATTTAATTACAATTTCCAAAATACTTTTATTTTTAAAAACTATGCAGTTTTTCTTTTTTTCTTTTTATAATGATTTGGGGCTTTAAAATTTTGGAGACTTTAAGCAAAGTTTTTACTAGTCTCCTCTTTGCGCCGCCGCCCTGCATTTAGTCAATTTTCATCCATCAATATTTGTTTCTACACTAGTCTTTTCGTGTTCTACATGTCTATCATTTAACAACTAAAAATTGTGCAGCCAGGAACTGTATATGATTTTGCCAACTTATTGACCTTTTTTGTATTTAATATCTGTATTCTCAATGTAGATGTTATGTTACGAATTCAAGAAAAGTTAACTACAAATAGCACTGAAGAAACAGGAGTAACTTGTACTAAAAATTAAATCGAAAAGTTAAAACAAATCGATTAGAAAATCTGATTAGGTTTGATTTGATTTGGTTTGATATTGAGTAAACATACCCGAACCAAACCGACATATAAATATATAATTTTTATATATACTTTTAAGATTTTTTATAGAATTTTCTTAAAAAAAATATCTGAAAATATCTGCAATTCTCTTATGGAAAGTAATATTTAGTTAAAATATGAAGTACTCCATATTTATTAACTTTAAATAATGAATTGTATGATCATTTTTTTATCAAGTGTTGCGTCTATCTCTTTGTTCTTCCATATTCATATGTATCTATTAAATTTTTATATCTTTTTTGAATTTAAAATTAAATAGAACATATCATTATATAGGTTCATATTTATTTTTATGTTTAATTATTAAATTCGGTTAACCTTGAAAGTACTGTACATCAACATAAAATTATTGTCAGATGACTAAAAAATAACTATCATGTGTTACTGTAGACAATAAATTGTGTCGAGAAAATTAAATCAAGACTGAAAAATATTGTAACAATCGTAGTATTTGATTTCAAATAATATGAGTGTACAATCTTTATGAATCCTCTGATTCTTCTTTTCAATAGTAAATAAATTCAAGGGCCTTTGAGTTTGATCTTGAATCTATATTTGTTTCCACGAACGATGGTCTTGAATTCAACTAGCACGAACTTTGATTTGAACTCATACTCCTTGAATTTTGACTTGTTCTTCATTCTTGAACTTGAACTTGATTGCTTGAAGCTTGAAACTTGTAGAGAAATTTGCGGCGTTTGATCTATAAGCTCTGTCTTGCTTCTTGTTATAATTTCTGGTGTCTTATTTGGGTTATGAAGACCCTATTTATAGTTGTGGAAGGGAGGATTTATGATAAGAACAAACTCTTTCCGACCATTTTGAAGTGTGATATGACCGCATTTGATTGGCCAGAACATGTCACTTGCACATGTGGCGCGATTTCATTGGCCTTTTAATGTGACTTGGCATGCCTTGTCATTTTGACTCGTGTCATGATCCTATTGACTCTTCCGTTTGATTTGGCGTGCCGCGTCATTTGACACGTGGCACCAAACTGGGCCTCTAGGAAGATGACATATTGAGCCTAATGAAGTGGGCTCATCACTTGTAGCCCAATTAAATGAGTTAGCCCAATAGATTAAGATTTGTTTATTTAATCTATATATATTAGACTTATATATATAATTTTATTATATTAGTCCATAATATTTATTTGGACCAATATATCTTGAATTTATAATATAATTCAAATTATTTTATAAATTTAATTTTAATAAAATTTATATGCCTACCGTTAGTAAAAAAATTTATCTATAAAAATATTTTAATAGATCATCTATATATATATATGTGTGTGTGTGTGTGTCAGAGAAGTGACTAGTCTTTCAAGCTCCATCATTATACTTGGACTTTATTATAACATTTTTAGAGTGAATTTGGCTCATGTTCTTTAAGTGTAAAATAACTAAAAAGTGTCTTTTTTTGTTTGTTTGAATCATACCGTCATTTAGTACGATTCTAAGACCTAAAATAATCCTATTTCACATTCTAGCTCTACAAAACACGTGCCATTCAAAGCAATTTCTTTTGTTGGGACATTGTGTTTGTTATAAAATGTTTTTCAACTAAACACCTTAAATGAAGTTTTTTAGTATTCCAAAATCGTGAATAATTGCTCAAAGTTTTTTCATTTTTGGAAGAAAAAAAATTCCGAAGAGTTTCTCCAGGAAAGTAAAAATTAATTTTATTTAATTGAAGCTCTTTCTTGTCTTTAAAAAAAAAATGAAACTCCTCTTAAAATTTGTGAAGCAAATGCTACAAGATATTGACAACATGTTTGGATTAGACTGGACTTGCATACGCTTTATTCTTAGATGCGAAAATTATAATATATAGCTATATCTCAAAAATAATGGTCGGTAAAATATATATAATTTTTTATATTAATATATAATATTCATATTTTATACATATAGTGTATATATTTTTATATATTGAGCCGGTGGTTAAATGTGTGACTTGCGCTTATTCTTTTTACTTATTTACTCGTAAATAATTATATCTATTGAGAAGATTTACTTGCTATATATTTTTATTGTATTATTAAAAAAAAAAGTTACTTACGATATTTATTACTGTTGGGCCCAAAAAATTATGTGATTGTTAGCTTAGAGGCCCGGTAAGAGAGGCAAAGAAGGAACGTAAAACTTATGCGGGGCACTTTATTTGGTCGCCTCCATTTAACTTATACTTACTTTTTTAAAAACTTTTAACTTGTACCAACTTTTTAAATAACTTCAGCTCCCCTTTCCCTCGCTGAGCTGAAGTTCACCAGTTAAGCTGAAGTTCGCCAGTTACAAAGACAAAACTTCAGCATACGGGGCTGAAGTTTCCCAGTTACAACGACAAAACTTCCCAGTTACAAACTTCAGCTCTAGAGCTAAAGTTCCCAAGTTATAAAGACAACAACTGAAGTTGTTGTTTTTATAACTTGGGAACTTCAGCCCCGTATGCTGAAGTTCCTCATTTACAAAAAACAAAACTTTAGCTCTAGAGCTGAAGTTCCCAGTTAACTGGGGGAACTTTAGCCCGTATGCTGAAGTTTTTATAGTTATAACTGGAGAACTTCAGCACCGTATGCTGAAGTTCCCCATTTACAAAGACAAAAACTTCAGCTCTACACTGGGGAACTTCAACCCCGTATGCTGAAGTTTTTGTCTTTATAATTGGGGAACTTCAGCCCCGTATGCTGAAGTTCCCCATTTATAAAGACAAAAACTTCAGCTCTAGAGCTGAAGTTCCCCATTTACTAGCGCTGAAGAACTTCAACTCTAGAGCTGAAGTTCGCAAGCTACTTCAGGTCCGTCTACTAGAATGCTGAAGTTTTGCGTGATTGCCTTTACTACTTCAGCCCCGCATGCTGAAGTTATGCGTAAAAGCGGGTACGAATGCAATTTTTTTTATAAAGCGAGTATAAGTTAAAACGTAACACAAAAAATAGGTACGGATGGAAAAGCCCCTGAGGGAACAGAGTTAGGGCTTTCCGCGTTGGATTAGAGGTAACACCTGGGTTCTGAATTTCTGATCATCTGTGAATTATGCTTTTCGTTTTGGTTCCTGTTCGATAATCTGATAACTATGAAATACTATCCTTTTTCAATTGTTGTTTGTATTCGTATTGTCCTTATCGAGGATATAAATTAATTTTTTAATTTTATATTATTGGTGTTTGTTTATGACTTTTTCACCCCATATGCATCATAGTATCCACATGTACCTTTTTCTCTTTGTCTCTTTGAGTGTCTCTGATAGTTTGTATGCGTTATTATTAATAAAATAGGGATATATTGAAGTTGATTCCTAATGTTTTATTCTTTCAAGTGTTTAAGCATAATATATGTATAGTGGCCATAATTTTGTGATAAATTGTTTGAGGGAGAAAAAGAGTACTGAAACTTTGGTCATGAACTAAACTAATGTGCAGAACTTGCTATGTAAGGAGGCTTTTTGGTAGTGAAACTGTGAAAGTAATTTCAAGGGACAAGTAATTCCAACCAAGCCTTCAAGTTTATTCCTATCAGTTTTGCAATGTAACTCTGCCTATAAGCTTCATATAACCAGTTGAAGTCTGTATTCCTATGAGCATTGAATTCGTTGGGACATACTCACATTTACATGTCCTACATTAGTAGTCAAGTCGAGTGTGCATGCCTAGACCAGTGACCTATTCATACAAAAAGAGAGTTATATTCATTTTTACACCGAGAAAAAAAGGGCAGCCAGGTGCACTAAGCTCCCGCTATGCCACAAAGGTCCGGGAAAGGGCCGGACCACAAAGGTCTATTGACACCGGCTAATGAAATTGTTAATTCTTCACAATGTAACAAGACTCTTTCCCAATACTTTCAACACGGAGCATAGACCTTAAACCTCTAGGAAGGGGTTCCATCTCATCATGGAACGGGCTAGAACATAGGGAGACGGTTGGAAAAGATTCATATAGCTGACTCCAAGCAGTTCAAGACTTGAGCACACTTATTGATTGATGAGTTATGTCTTTCATGCTGTTTCGTTTCGATTTGTTGATTCCGAGGCCCTCCTTTATTCCCTGTTGCAAGTGCTTTTATGAATGTGTAAAGAGATAATTGCTTCTTTGTTTCTATTGATTGACAGCAACTTGCAACATCTGTGACAAAAGCTCCAAGACAAAATGGTGAGTGACCACTTGAATCTCTTTCTTTTGGACTTTGACATGAGTTACTTGGCAATTGTGGTTTCATGTTCTTTTCCTGTGGCCTCATTTAGGGTATTCCTAAGATATCAAACGACATTGACTTGCTTCACCCTCCTACTGAGCTTGGGAAGCAAAAGCACAAGCTTAAGCGTTTGGTCCCATCACCTAATTCTACTTTTCTGGTATCTACCATTAATCACTGATATTTTGGATTTCATTGTTATATATATATATATATATATATGATTTATGCCCTTTGTCTTTGTCCTTGCTTGTGTAACTTTTGATCAACCGTTGCAGGATGTTAAATGTCCAGGCTGCTTCCAAATGTAAGTTGCTGAAAAAGAGCGGTTAAATTCCTCGTGTTATAAGTTTCCATGTAGTAGTAAGGTACTAATAATCGATCCAACTTTTACAGGACAACAATTTTCAGCCACTCGCAAACTGTGGTTACATGCCCCAACTGTCAGCAAGTGCTCTGCCAGCCAACTGGTGGACACGCAAAACTTACCGAGGGATGCTCTTTTAGGGTTAAAGAAAAGGCTATGATGGTCTTGGGTTGATATTTGCTAGAGGTTCTGGTTAAGCTGTGACATATTATAAACTACTAGGTTTTTGAAGAATGAGTTGGTTAAGACTTGAGAGAACTTTTCCTTTGCTCGGTAGTATTTTTTTGTTTTGAGTTCTGACTTTGCTGAATACTTTGGCTATCATATTACTCTTACCACATTTTGAAGTACTTAATCTTCTTCCTGATCTTGATTTTAACATTACTTAATCTTCTTCCTGATCTTGATTTTAACATTTTTCAGAAGATACTCCATGTTTGTGCTTTTATGTTTTTGGTATTCATGTTTAATGCTAGAAATATGTCCTGTTTTGAGTTTGAAGCGCATGGCTGTTCCCTTGGATAAAATTAAGTCTGAGTAACTTGCTTTGAGTCTCTATTGCAAGATAAACAGGATGTTTATACTGTACTTTTGACTGGTGCAATGTGCCATCAAAATTGCTTGAATCCTTCAGGAGCTTGACTCACTCAACCCAAGCCTGGAATGTTTCTAGCTATGTTTGATAAACCTTTTTGGGATGTTATATGTGTACTTATAAACTAACCGCAACTTTATGGTATCGAGTATAACTGAATAAAGAAGTATGTACAGGAGATTAATGAATTGTTGTGTTATTGAAGCTGTGTAAAGTCTATTTGTTCAAAAGTTACTGGTTTTAACCTGGACAGTTGTTCACAATTCCAGGAATATTTGTAAGCGCCACTAGTTTTATAGTAACACAGTAAGGCAACATGAACACTGTTTAAAGAGTATTTTAACACAATATTAACATACATTACATGAAGGGAGCCTTAGCGTAACTGGTAAAGTTACCGTCATGTGACCAAGAGGAAGTCACGGGTTCAAGTTGTGAAAACAGTCTCTTGCAGTAAAGCTGCATACAATATACCCTCGCGATCTGACCCTTCCCCGGACCCTGCACAGCTTAGTACACGGGACCGCCCTTTATTAACATACATTACATATAAAATGGAACTTCAAATCCAGCTGAACAAAGGAAAGGGGACATGAAAAAACAGCCACCCAACAGTAAAAGAAAAGACCTGGAAGAAAGGCATGACCTTCCCTTTGCCTTTTATGACTTGCCTGTGAGTTTTCGCATCCACTGAACTCAGATCAGATGCAGTGAAGACTAATAGTCTACACAGAATGGTTTGAGGTAACCTTCACTATCATCCGATCCTTGGTTTTTATCAAATCCTTCTTTCTCTTCTTTCTCCACATCTTTTTGTGCTTCTTTCTCTTCTTTTTGCATTTCTTTTGTGTCTCAGAGTCCAAGATATATTGACAGTGGAGGCTAAGACTTTCTCACCATAATAAAAAAACGACAAATTTGGAGGGTCCTTCCTCTTAGCATTATTCTGTTTATATATTAGGTCGTACTACTTATCCACCACAAAGAAATTTATATTCGTTTCTTACAACACAAATTGTTACTAAAGACAAGGAGACCTATTCACTCTCCATGTGCGGAGAAAAAGCAAAAGATTAAAACAAAAGGATAAAACTACCGATTGGAAGAGAATAGAGATGAGCTAAAGTTAGCTGACAGGTGGAGAATGGAGTGTGCCTAATAAAGTTGCAATCCAAAGGATAAAATAACGTGAAAAATGTTGGAGGTGCGAACAATTATATAGCAAGTTAGCAGCCCTCAAAAAGTAGAATACTGTATAATGGAAGATTTAGGGCGTTCGGACATAAAAATTGTAAAATTTCAAGGGAAAATTGTATTTGAAATTTAGAGTTGTATTTGGACATGAATATAATTTTGGGTTGTTTTTGAAGTTTTGTGAGTGATTTGAGTAAAAATTTTGAAAAATATTTTTTTGGAATTTTTCAAAATTTCTTAAATGCATCTTCAAGTGAAAATTAGAAATTTTATGAACAAACACTAATTTCGAAAAAAGTAAAAATTTTGTGAAAAAAGGAAAAAAAATTCTTATGTCCAAACGGACATGCCTTTCGCTTTATAGATTACAATCTCTTTTGCACCATCCACTTCGTTTACCCAAACACCACCTCCCTATAAAAGTTATTCCTTATAACAACACTTCATTATATTATTTTATATGTTTTTCATAACAACACTTCACTATTGTTTATCCATAAAAGGGTACACTTGAATTTATACGTGATTTCTAGATAATTGAATTAATTTAATTCTGAAATAAATAAATAATTGAAGAGCTACACAATACAACAACAGAAGCAATAATTTCGGGAACGCGTCCGGGCACAACAACAAAGAAATCAAGAAATAAGAACATAAGATTGAATTGAGCTTTGTATAGAATATAGTGTAAGTTAGCCGGAAAATCCGTGTCCTTTACAATGACAATTGTGCTCACTATTTATACCTATAAAGAAAGTCCTAGGGTTGTGCCCTTCTTCAATGTCAATTATGAGGGGCATTGATGAAGATATAACGGTGAACATAAATGTCAAATTTCTTGTAACGGGAAATTGCTCTTAATGCTACGAATATTCTCTATTAAATGCTACCGGGAGAAGAGCATTTATCACATCTTTCTGAGCATTATTCTTCCAGGTGACTAACGAAACAGTTGCCTTCGCTCTTTAGCCATCCCACTGTCTTGGGTTCCACGCGTCCCTTTCTCGGACGACTACGTGTCATAGCATATTTTATCCTATACAGATATTCCCCCTGCTTTCCAGTGACATACTTTGTGTTACCGGGAATTTGATAGAAATACTCTTTTGGCGGGAATTACAATAATTCCCTCCGAAGTCTTCTAATGGTTGATTAGACGCATGTCTCTCTACATTTAATGCACCGAACATGTGTCGTCCCATGATTCAGCACAACCTTTGCCGATTATTGAAGTAATCATGGCCATGAATTTAGCCGCCAAAACTTTTACTTATACGTATCAACTTCCTCCCTTATACTTCATAATTTTTCAAGCTTCCTTTATCTAACTTGCATGTTGCTCTTCATCTTTTCTCTAATTCTCTTCAAACGAAAAACCCTTTCCTTCTTTCCCACAGTGGCTTCTTTCTCAAAACGTACCGGTTCCTCAAAAAGCAAGAACAAGGCCGAGGACTCTGCTCCTCCAACAGTGGGCTCCATCATCCTTAGAAGTCTTTTTACCACAAAAGACTTCGAAGAGAAATTCTCCACTGCTAAATCTCGTACATGGGCCGTTAACAGGTATTCTTCTTCCATACGTCCTTCGAGCATTCCTACTGTGAAGGAAGACTGTCGCTGCCATGACTTGGAAATTATTTCTCCTAACCTATCGGAGCGAGTCACCCTGTCCAAGGAGAGTTTTACATATGTTTACACGTATCCCTTTACCTTGGGTGCGTTCTCTTTGAGTAGAGAGCTTGGCTCCGTGATTATGGAGTTATGCCTCCGCTACCAAGTGTGTTTGGCACAAGTAAGTCCTTCTGTATGGAGGACGATTGTTTGCCTTCGGCGTTTGTGCTAGGAAACTAGAGAGGAGCTCGCCTTAGCTCACAAGATGAATCTCTATTCCCCAAAATCTTCCGCGAGGGAATGATAAAACTATGCAAGCGTGGCCACCATGCTTTGTTTTCTAGCATGGATGATGACAACGACCGTGGGTGGATGAAACGGTCCGTTGCAGTTGTCATCAACAACATCATTCCGATAACGGTTTCATCCTTTCTGGCCGCATGGAACCGCACTCGTAAGCTCTTTGTTTAATATTTCCTTTTATTACATATTTTTCTATAGCCATATTGATCCTTCATCTTTCGTTTGTTTCAGCAACTCGATAGATCCCACCGGTGATTGAAGGTTTGTACCGGTAGGTACAAAAGATCTTGGATGTTACGACGCTCGAGACTCGCTTGTAGAAAGAACTGGTCTATAAATACGGGTGAAAGGCCAAGAATCATGGTAATTCAAAATCATCTTGTTTCAATTTTCATGTGAAGAACTTGATTGATCCCTTCTAACCTGTCGATGAAATTAGGTCTACCCGCGGGCTCTGTTGCTATTCCCGAGGAGGATGTCTTGGTTGATCATGCTGATGCGGCAAGGCTGCTTCAGGAGGCACTTACTCGAACAGGTTGCTCTGGGCTTGCTTCGAGAGTAAATGTTTCTTTCTGGAGTCCCCGACTGGATGACAAACAACCAAAGAGAAGACGCTCCTCTACAGCCGGGGAAAAGAATAAGAGGGAGAAGACCGATGCCCCTGAGTTATCTCCGGTAGTGATGGTGACTGGACCTCCTTCTGGGTCGGTCATAGACACCGTGACGATCAACGATAATGAAGAAGCTAATGATGAGGGAGAATCTCTACATATAAGGCGACGATCCTCATCATCTCAACAGGATGCTCAACCTATTGAGAAAGTTACACCAACCGAGGACGATGTCTCAGCACTTTGGGGAGAATTTGATTTGTTAGATAATGTCAACTCTCGTTTTTGGGTCCCAATTGCTATGTTTGGTACTGCGGGGCTGAGTACCATACCCTTGCCATTTTTGGTTGGCGATCATCCAACAACCATCACTGCATTTTATGCAGCTCATTCCTACTCTTCAACTCCATCAACTTCATCTTCATCTTTACCATACCCTTGCCATTTTTGGTTGGCGATCATCCAACAACCATCACTGCATTTTATGCAGCTCATTCCTACTCTTCAACTCCATCAACTTCATCTTCATCTTTACCATACCCTTGCCATTTTTGGTTGGCGATCATCCAACAACCATCACTGCATTTTATGCAGCTCATTCCTACTCTTCAACTCCATCAACTTCATCTTCATCTTTACCATACCCTTGCCATTTTTGGTTGGCGATCATCCAACAACCATCACTGCATTTTATGCAGCTCCTTCCTACTCTTCAACTCCATCAGCTTCATCTTCATCTTTACCAACGCCAGCAACTGCCACATCACTTCCATCTTCATCCATCATTTCACAAGCAATTTCTACATCACCTCCACCAGCCGTACCTGATCATGAAGAAGGTGTCTTTTCCACAATCCCCAGTTCATGGGAATTTAAGTCAAAATTATGCCTCCCCTTTTGAATATCCACAAAGGAGGAGGAACGTTACTCTTTAGGTCTATACCGGATGCAACTTGCTATCCTGGCTGGTGGAGCTTGCTAATTATCTGAAGCCTTTGGCTTTAGAGAAAGACTGGAAAAAGATTTAAGCACTCTCGGGAGAATGTTTGTGAACAACGCCATGCATAATGTCGCAACGATATGTTCCTTTCTTCCTTTATTACTTCTTCTATTTTTGAGTGTGAACATATCCTGAATTTCACCCTTCTTACTTTGTAGGCCAACTTTCTTGCTTCCGAGGGCCTTCAGAGGTTGATTTGTGAAAAGGAAGAGATTACTTACGCATGGGATCAACTTTTGGCAGAGCAGGAGCAACATGTCGCTTGCCTTTCGGAACTGAAATCCAAAGCCGCTGAGATTGTTGTATTGAGGCTCGTTTGTGGCAAAGTGAGAAAGAAGTGGTAACCCTTAGCCAAGAAATTGGCTCACTGAGGGTTAGATTTGACGAAGCTAGATCCAATTGGTTTGAAGTCCATAATGTCATTTTTGCTGCAACCGAACGTGAGGCTGCCTCCGCTGAAAGAATAACTAACTTAGAGAAAGCCTTGAACTCCAAAATTGAAGAGCTTGCTGCTGTGGGGGCGAAACACGCCCAACTATAAGAGAAATACATGAATACTATCGAGCATAATAGGCTTTTTACTTCAATTGTCCGCGACCTTGATGTCAGCCTCAAATAATAAATCAAGCGTCGAGCGGCTTCCCTCTTTGTTGAAAAGACTTACGCCATTTACAACATGAGGAGAAAAACCTTGGAAGAAGACAAAGCTGTTGTCAGTAATTTTGATGCCGAAATTGCTAAGGCCCGCGAGCTTGAGTTAGCTGCTAAAAGTGGACTCCCATTGAGGTCTGATGCACTTGGTCCTTCTGGTTCCGGTTCAAAGTTTTCGGGAACTGAAGAATAATCAGAGGATGATGATGCCGAAGGCGTGAAAACGTTGATCCATCGGTGGGTTCGTCTTTTCCTTGGGGCACGAACACTTCTCTTCCTCCTGATTCCGGAGATACTGCAGTTTAGATTTTCTTTTCTTTTTCCAATACTTGTACCTGTGCCATTTTGACATGTTTTTATAAATAGAAACATCTTTTGTTCAAGTATTGTTTGAGTCTTCTTTTTGTTAGAATATTTATGCAAGTCTTTAATCTTTGCATTTTCTTTAAGAATTTTGCGTAAAATTTTTTGCATCTTATTATGTGAAACTTTTGGGTTTATTCTTCCTGAAAGCATTTTTGACCCGAAAGAAAAAAATTAGAGCCTCTGGGTATCAGCCCTTTTTCGTGAGGGCTTTGATAAGTATTTGGTAAGTTTACTTTTTATGTCCTTTGGTATACGACTTTGGGTGTATTTTCTCTGATGGAATTTTTATTCCAGGCATAAATTCTTCCGGAACCAACCCTTTAATGTGAGAGTTTTTATAAGAGAGGGCCCTTTTATATTTACGGTGCTCTTGAAGAGGACGTCTCATGTTCATTACAACACTAGCATTTGAAGTACTTGTTTAGCTTTGAATGAGAACGTTAATTCATTGTTCAGACAAGAAACAAGATAAAAACAAAATGATTTCATTTTATTCCTTCTATTTTCAAAATATACATAAGCATTTGCTATGATTAAAAGAAATTTCTATTACTTGTGGCTAACTTGTACAACTTATTTCTACGGGGATGGCCGCGCAATCCCGATCCCGATGATGTGATTATATTTCCGCCTTTTTGTTTCCCGATCGACGTGGCAGTCATTTCCTCATATCATTCCCCCCAGTGTTCGAATGCGAAGAGTGCAAATTGGAACACTGGAAATCTTATATCTTCGAAGATTCCACTGATGCATTGCTAGATAATCCTTAACTTGGTAACACACTTTACTTCCCCTTAGGAACATATGCTATCGAGCGTAGGACTATCTAACAACCCTCTAGTAGTTTGTGATCGTGAGAGGTCAGGTATCCTTTGCTCAATAGCAAACTTAACTTCTTGGTGGGAATTTGCTATAGGGTAAAAGATTATCTAACCATTCCCAAGTGGATATTTGCTTGTGTGTCTTGCTATTAAATGTCTTATTGCTGTTGTCTTTATACTATGTTTTCTGTTGCTGCCTCGTTAAAAACCTTGCCAGAAAAATCCAATTGGGACAAAAACTGAACGGAGGGAAAAAAGTGCAGCAAATACTTTCTGATCGGATAATGTTCATCAGCAATAGTATCTTATGTGGTGTGCCACATTTCAATTGTTGGGAAAATTTTCTTAATTTTGGTTATTCAGTTCGTATGAACCTTTTCCGGTGATAGCGGAAACCCGGTAAGGGCCTTCCCACATTGGACCTAGCTTCCCCGCGTTGGGCTCCCAGGTGTTGTGAGTTAGTTTTCTTAGGACCAAGTCTCCTACTTTGAAATAGTGTAGGTTGACTCTTCGATTATAATACCGCTCCATTCTCTGCTTTTGAGCTACCATTCTTACGTGCTCCAATTCCCTGCGTTCATCGATCAGTTCCAAGTTGACTAGCATTGCTTCGTTGTTTGATTCTTCATCTGCTTGGAAGTATCTCAAAGTTGTTTCCCCTAATTTCATCGGGATTAAAGCTTCTGAACCATACACGAGGGAAAAAGGGGTTTCCCGTGTGCTTGACTTGGCTGTAGTTCGATATGCTCATAGAACTCCGGGTAATTCTTCGGGCCAGTTTCCTCTAGCCACTTCCAACTTTTTCTTGATGTTTTGACTAATCACTTTGTTCGTCAACTCCGCTTGACCGTTTGCGCTCAGATGATAGGGTGAAGACGTGATCCTCTTCATTTTTAAATCTTGGAGGAACTTTGTAATTTTTGCACCGATAAACTTTGGCTTATTGTCACATGCTATCTCTTTTGGTATTCCGAACCTGCAAATTATATTTTTCCACAACAATCCACCACTTCGCGGTTCTCCGATTTTCTGATAAGGACCTGTTTCCACCCACTTAGAAAAATAGTCACTTAAAATTAAAAGAAATCTTACCTTTCTGGGAGCCGATGGTAATGGTCCGATGATGTGCCCATGTCATGAAAGGCCAGGGAGATAGGACCGAATGTAAGGGTTCTGCCGGTTGATGCACCAATGGCGCGTACCGTTGACACTTATCACATTTCCTCACAAAGTTCATGGCGTCTTATTCCATGTGGGTAATATCCTGCCCTTACCAACTTCAACACTAAGGAATCTGCGCCCGAGTGATTGCTGCATATCCCTTCATGAACCTCTCTCATGACATAGTTAGCTTCGGACGCTCCTATGCATCGGGCCAACGGGACTTGAAAAGATTTTCTATACAATTGGCTTCCCTTGAAGCTATATCACGCTGCTTTGGCGTGCAATGCCTGGGATATTTTGGGGTCTTCCGGTAGCTTCCGATGTTCGAGATAATCGATAATTTCATTCCTCTAGTTCCAGACGAGATTAGTTGAATTTACCTCGTAGTAACTATCTGTATCCAGGACTGAGTTCATCGATGTACCACCGTCCTGGACTCTATTCCTTTATTTCTGTTTATGATCCTAGGTTTTCCAATGCGTCTGCTTCTACGTTTTCCTCCCTTGGTATATGAGTAATTGACCACTCTCAGAATCACGCCAGCAGAGTTTGAACCTTTACCACGTATTGTTGCATGTGCTCCTCTTTGGTCTCGAAGATCCCGTAGACATGATTTACCACCAGCTGTGAGTCACATTTGATTTAATGACCTCGGAGTCAATTCCTCGGGCCAACTTGAGTCCTGCAATCAAAGCTTCATACTCTCCTTCATTATTAGTTAAATGGAATGTCATGATGGCTTGCCTTAGGGTTTTCCCCGAAGGCGTTATTAAGACTATACCGAGATGGGACCTTTTTTACATTGGAATCTCCGTTCGTAAATAAGGTCCAAACCCCTGATACCAATTCTGACACCATTACTGCTTCCTTGGTCACAGAGGCAATAATCCTAGACTGAAATCGGCCACGAAAGTCAGCCAAGACTTGTGACTTAATTGGAGTCTTCAGCTCATACTCTATGTCGAATTCACTCATTTTGACGGCTCATTTGGCCAATCTACCGGAGAGCTAGAGTTTATGGAGGATGTTCCGCAAAGGGAAAGTAGACATCACGGCTATCATGTAGCATTAGAAGTAGGGCCTCAGCTTCCGAGCGGCGACTACGAGAGCTAAGGCCAGTTTTTCCGAATGTGGGTAATGAGTTTCTACTCCCGTTAAAATTTCACTAACATAATAAATGGGAGATTACGTACCTTCATCCTCTTGGCCTAAAACTGCACTTGCGGCAACTTCCGAGATCGCGAGGTAAACCAGCAACGTTTCCCCTTCTTTTGGCTTTGAAAGCAATGTAGGGCTTGACAAATACTTCTTTAAATCCCTTAAAGCCTGTTGGCACTCCGGGGTTCATTCGTAATTATTTTTCTTTTTGAGCAGTGCGAAGAAATGATGACACTTTTTTGACGACCGAAAAATGAATCTGCTCAAAGTTATCAATCTCCCCGTAAGCCTTTGGACTTCCTTCATGTTTGGTAGTTGGTCCGAGATATCTTCTATGGCCTTGATCTTATTAGGGGTTTACTTCAATCCCCCTTTCTGATACCAGAAATCTCATAAACTTACCAGAGTTGACCCTGAACACGCATTTCTCGGGATTAAGTTTCATATTATGCTTCCTTAGGATGTCTAAAGTCTCTTGCAAATGTTTAAGATGATTACATGCATTCAAGAATATCGTCTATATAAATTTCCATAGTTTTTCCTAATTTATTTTCAAACATCTTGTTCACGAGCAGCTGATAAGTGGCTCCAGCATTTTCCAACTCGAAAGGCATCACATTGTAACAATATATACCAAAATTCGTTATAAACGAAGTTTTTTTTTCTGATCTTCCCAGTTTATCTTAATTTTATTGTACCCGGAATAAGCATCTAGGAAACTCATTAACTCGTGCCCGTCCGTTGCATCAATCATTTGATCGATGTTTGGCAGTGGGAACGTGTCTTTCGGGCACACCTTGTTTATAATCTACACACATGCAAAACTTATTGCTTTCTTAGAAACTACTACTACATTAGCTAGCCAGTCTGGATATCTTACTTCTCGGATCGAACCGATATTAAGTAAGCAAGTTACCTCTCCTTTGACGAATTTATTCCTTGCTTTGGCGATCGGACGCTTCTTTTGTCTTACCGGAGGTATGTTAGGGTCCAACCTTAACTTGTGTACGACTACCTCTGTCGGGATTCCCGTGATATCCTCATGCGACCATGCAAAACAATCGGCATTATATTTAAGGAATTTAATAAAGTCAGACCTGAGTTCTGGATACAGTCCTGTCTCCAAGTGGAATTTCCTTTCTAGGAATTCCTCGAATAATGCCACTTACTCCAGCTCTTCCGTTGTGGACTTCGTTGCAACGGTCTCTTCTGGAACTTGGAAATATCTCGGCACCTAATAATTTTCCGACGCTTGGCTAACTTCATCTAGTTCAGGAGTAGGTGTCGGTCCCTGTAATTAAAATGCCACCTGTTCCTTTCCTTTGCTACTGGAGACCAAAATTGCATTCATCTCCCTTGCTGCCGGTTGGTCACCCCTTATCTGCTTAATTCCCTCGGGCGTTGCAATTGATGGTATGTTGATGATACAACTTTCATCTCGTACAACCATGGACTTCCCAGAATGATGTTGTATCCCATATTACCCTCTACCACTTCCAAAAGAGTTATTTTCATTACTCCTTCAGCGTTTGTAAGTAATAAAATTTCTCCCCGATTTGTCACACTTGCGAGGTTGAAACTGGTGAGGAGCTTTGTGGCCAGAATAATACTTCCAGTGAGTTTAGCTTGCTCCAATACTCTTCATCGTATGATATTATCCGAACTCCCTGGATCCACTATAACAAGCTTAATCTTAAAATCTAGCACATTCAAAGAAATTACCAGCGCGTCGTTATGTGGTAGCAGCAATCCGTCTACGTCCTCCTCTGTAAAAGTGATATCATCTTCCCGAAGCCTTTTTCTATGTGTTATTGATACTTGCGTCTTCTTTGCTGCTGAAAAGGTGAGCCCGTTAATCTCATTTCCTCTGAAGATCATGTTGATTGTTTGACGCGAGAGATCTTCTCCTGCCTTCAAGGGTTCCATGTTGTCTCAGTAGCGACCATAATTTTTCTTAGCTCGGTCACTCAAGAATTCTTTGAGGTTACCATTCTTCGATAATGTTTCCACTTCTTCCCGGAGATGTCAACAGTCCTCTGTTCGGTGGCTATTCATTTCGTGGTATTCATACGACAAGTTGGGATCCCTCTAGCTGGAATCAGATCTCATTGGTTTTGGGAACCGTGCTTCTTTGATGTTTCTTATAGCCGATACCAACTCCACTATACTTTGTACTCTGATAATTAGGGTAAGAAGGATCCCGCGATCCTGCCACTTCTTTATCCTGCAGTGACCAATTGTTGGGACCACGATTAGCCCTCTTGTTAATCGTGAATCTGTCCACTGTTTAGAAACCTCTGTTGCGGCCTTCGGTTCGTTCGTAAGGAAAAAATCAGCCCCTCGAAGTTCGGATGTCCGCGTCATAATCATCCTTTGATTTTTCCTTGTTCTTTTCTCGTCCTTTGGTCGATGATGGAAAACCAACCCGATCATCTTCAATCCTTATTTTTGATTCATATCAGCTGTGGATATCTTCCTAGGTCGTTGCTTGAAATCGAGTAGACTTTCATTCAATTTTCGGGGAGCGTCTAAACTCCTCGGATTCAATCCCTTAGTGAACGCCTCAGCCGCCCATTCATCTGGGACAACCAGGAGCAACATTGCCTCCTTCTGGAATCGGATGACGAACTCTTATAGCAGCTCGGACTCTCCTTGCGCTATTTTGAATATGTCGACCTTTTGTGCATGTGCTTTTCCTTCCCCGGCATGAGCCTTGATGAAAGAATCCGCAAGCATTTCAAAGGAATCTATGGAATTCTCGGGTAACAACGAATACTATGTCGAGGCTCCCCTCGTGAGGGTTTCTCTAAATTTCTTCAGCAGCACATACTCAATTTCATGATGAGCTAAATCTTTCCCTTTTATCGTCGTTGTATAAATGGTAATATGCTCATGGGGTCAGGAGTTCCGTCATACTTTGGTACTTCAAGCATTTTGAACTGCTTCGAGATTAACGCACTTGGCTTGTACGACAATTGAGTATACTTCTTAGAGTTTCAACACTGGTGGTGCGCCCGGGATTTGGTCCATGCAGGCGTTCACTTCCCTCTTGAACCGTAAAAGTTCATTCTTGAAAGAATCATTCTCGCTGTTGAGACCGAATTTGTTCCCCCTAGCCCTATCGGAGCCAAGTTCGCCCCTGGGAGTGTTGTTGTCGATTCTCCGTGTCGTTTGATTCGTGGGATCCGGGGGAGGAATCAGATCTCCTCTGTTTGCATTATTTGAAGTTCTTAACAATGCTTGCTTCAACTCTGTCATAGTTTTATCCTGTCGCGTGAGGTGGCCTAGAATGATTGCTTGTTGCCCTTGCAAGACTTTTACCGCATCGACGACATGCTCCTCATCAGCGCCATAGGGAGTGGTCCCCGAACATGTCAAGGATATTGCCTGTCATGCACTAGTGTAGCGCCATTCCCCCCATTATGGGTGTCACTGATTGAGTCCTCAGAATGAGACTGATCCCCTCGAATCTCGGGGTTGTGCATGTCGTTAACAATGTTATCTGCAATTTCTTATGTTTTTTCTAAGACAAAAATAATCAAAACACGTTGGTAAAAAGGGCAAGGATCAATTTAATCACACGGCTATCTAGTCCCAATGATGGGCGCCAAACTGTTTACCCATAAAATGGTACAGTTGAATTTATATGTGGTTTCTAGATAAGTGAATTAATTTAATCCTGAAATAAATAAATAATTGAAGAGTTACGCCTTAGCCTTAGGATATAGACGAACAATAGAAGCAATAATTCTGGGAACAGGATTTTCGGACACAACAACAAAGAAAACAAGAAATAAGAAGATAAGATTGAATTGAACTTTGTATAGAATATAATGTAAGTTTGTCAGAAAATTCATGTCCTTTACAATGACAATTGAGCTCACTATTTATAGCTATGAAGAAGGTCCTAGGGTCGTGTTCTTCAATATCAATTATGAGGGACATTGATGAAGATATAACGGTGAACATAAATGTCAAATTCCTTGTAACGGGCAACTGCATGCTACCAGGAGAAGAGCATTTATCACATCTTTATGAGCATTATTCTTCCCGGTGACAAATGAAACAGTTGCCTTCGCTCTTTAGCCATCTCCTGTTTTGGGTTCTACGTGTCCCTTACTCGGACAGCCATGTGTCGTAGCATATTTTACCCTATACAATTATAACAATCAAAAAAATCGAAACAAATGAAACTGTTATAAAGATATTTGATTTTATTCTCAAATTGTTGTGGAGAATCCAATGGAACCCCATAGGCCATAGCGACTATCCATTGAGTAGTTGGGAGATATTATCAGCCTCTAGGATCTAAAAATATGGAATTGGAAAGTGTACTGTTAGTTCATTTACTTTAACGGTTTATAAAATGTTCCCACAATCAAATGAACGCTCAACCATAGATGATCAGAATATATAACCCACACACAACCCCCGGGGCGAATTTAAGATTTTTATAATATAGATGTACCATTAAAAAATTGAGAAAAAGAAGTATTAAGTGAGATTTGATCTCTACTCCTCTAAGTAAATAACTCAGCATTCAATCAAGTGCGCACTATATGGCCTCTTCAGAGCATGGATGCCAGCATATAATATTAGATTAATTTAAAAAAATATATACATAAAAAATATAATTTAACAGAAAGACAATAGATTCACGTACCCCATATATGTCCTATAAATCCGCCCTATTTATCCATGTTTGACTAGATATAGCTTCACTAAGGTAGAAGGCATATTTAAGACAATAATTAGGAACATACCGACAACAGAAATACATAAGCAAAACGTTCCAGGCTTCAAAAATTAGGCATTTAGATATTTGAAAGAAAAATAGGGCATGTAGATATTTGAAAAAAAAATAGGAAAAATGATACTGTATAGTCGCTCTCAAGCTGAAAAACTGTATAATTTTTGTGTGTGTATATATATATATATATACAAAAATTATATACAAATTTTTATACACTTTTTTTGACTACGGGATATAAATAGTTTCTGGCACATACTAAAAGTAATAATATCCAGAAAAATATCACACTACTATATAATAATGCTAAAATTAGGCGAAGAATCTATTTACGTTTATTCTACTGCACTCTCTCCCATTTAATTTGCCATACTTATAGATGCGACTTTCCTATTAGAATTCTACTCATTCCGCCTTATGTTTCAAAGTCTGATAATTACGTACAACTACGGGATAAATAAACAGTGCCTATTTACCCATTTCTTCCTGCCGAATTATAAAGGAATAATGGCCATTGCAATTAGCTTTGAATTTTGGTCGCCAAGTATACGTTCTATAATTCTTTTTTCGGTTGCATGAGTCACCGCTCTTGCAAAATTGGCCATTTTTCTCTTCCGACATGTGTTGCCACAGCTGCATGCTCATGCAATCGTGTCTCGTTATAAGTTTGTAGGGATGGCAATGGGGCCGGGTGGGGCGCGTTTGATCTTATGCGGGGCTGGGTGAATTTGATCTTATGCGAGTGCGGGGCGGGTTTGATCTTATGCGGGGCTGGGTGAATTTGATCTTATGCGAGTGCGGGGCGGGGTGGTTGCGGTTTCCTTGTGAGGTTCCTTGCGGGTTTCCTCATAGCACTGAACTTGAACTTTGTATATAAGCTCCAATTCAAGATTTCCTGTTGTGCAGAATGTATTCTACACTGGTGCCCATGTTTTCACCTGCAAAAGAGAAAAGAAAAAAGGAAAAAAAGTGGGAAAAAGTGAAAAAAGAAAAAGGTGATACAAATTCAGAAGTAACTACAAAGCATGATACAAATACAAGACAAGCTGCCACAAGCCGTATCTTCAGGATTCATTTAGGAAAGCTAATGGAAATACAAAATTTCCGAAAATACAAGAGTAATGAATTAGAAATGCATGCACAGATTTATAATCTCTAAAAATAGAAATATAATATTTGGATCCATATGAGTGATTTAAGAAACTGAAAAAAGTAAAATATTAAAGAAGAATTAACCCAAATAATCGTTCACCCTAGCATTTAAACTAAAAATAGCCGATGAAAGTATAATATATGCATAATTTATGTAATATATATGTATAATTGTGTATATTCGATGTATAATCTATATACATGGCTAGAAAAAGTAAACAATTTATTTCTTTTTAGCAAAAGAAAATGAAAGAAGAAATACGAGACAGGGCGAGGCAGGTTGAAAATAGTAAAAATTGCAATGGGGGCGGGGCGCGACGGGTTGAAATTTTTGCGGGTCAAGCTCCAATCCGCCCCGCCTCATTGTCATTCCTATAGGTTTGCTTCAATTATAAAGTCGCCTATCATTACCAAATACTCCAGCAAATATTGGACACAATAACAGCAAGTTAATTAAACCGACTCAATTTTCCCTTTCCCTTAATCCTCTAAAAGTATATATATATATATTCGTTCCAATTAATCTTCAAACTTCCAATCATGGCATTCAGAAGTTCAGTAAGTATATAACCAACACTTTATCTTGTTTCCAGCTTTTATCTATCTTTTAAGAGTACATAGCATGGGTTTGACAGTCTTATTTCAACCTAGCAGAGTTTGCGGAAATCTATGGCCACTCGCCTAAGAGGAAATGCTACTTTTGCAACATCTACTGCTCCTAAAATGAAGTCATATGCCCCTACTGCTAATGTTCCCAACCATTAGGATGCTAGGCCAAGGTGAAGTTTTAGCAACTACCACTTTGTATAGAATCTTTAATTTAAGAATTTTATTATTTCACGTGAACCCATGGTCCTTCTACCAAATTAGATATTTTATATACGTATTTTCTAAAATTAATCTAATATTACGTATCGATATCCCTGCTCTATATATGTTGAGTGATGCGTTAAATATTTAATTTTTTACTCCAAGAAATCACTACTTTCTTTAGTTGTGCACCCATATTTTATTAAGAAGGAGAAGTAATAAAGACGTATTAGATATATACTTTTAACTTGGGATTTGTAAGGGCCGGTCATGTTACAGGTTAATGCGTATCGTCGATTTAATTGTATAATGATTTGGTAGTTGTGTCATTCTTTTTATACCCACAGTATATAGAACTTAAATTATTTAGCACGTATATACAGGGCAGTAAAGTTAGAGTATTTTCCGCTGTATGTTGGACTAGGATTGATAATGTTGCAAGCGTGTTTTGGGGTACACAATAGTGCAGCAGCTGGGGCGGTCGCCTAATGTTCGAGTGAAGAAATCAAGGAGAGAAACTGTATCAGAGGTGGTCTTATTAATGCTCTCTGATCCAGTTCTTCTTCATTTGGAAGATATGGATGTATAGAGGCGGACTTAAGATTTAAGGTGTATGCTTTTAAGACAAGATCATGACATAAAATTAACTAGTTTTTATTTCTTAGTTAGTTAGGTTTTTTTTTTTAGAAAGAAGAAAAAATAAAATAACGGAAGTTTGGAACTTCAGTCTTTCTTTTTGACTTTTGGAACTTTGTGTGTTTTATTTCTTAGTTAGTCAGTTAGTTTTTTTTTTAAAAGAAAAAGTAACAGAAAAACGCACTCCTTTCAAAGGGAATCGAACCTAGGCGTTTTCCCCGGAACCCAAAACCTTTGCAACTGAATCCAAACCCCTTTTGTTATTGAGTTCATCGTAATTTATGTATAGATAAAACGAATACTGCAGCACAAATACAGGATCGGGGAAACGCCCGAACCCACACACTCTACTGTTGCTTCCGCCCCTGGGATGAATATTTTGTTCTCGCCCACAAACACTGAGGATAAAAGTTACTTAACTGATCAAGGTGCCCTTAATGGTTTTTTTTTTCCTGTTAAACCCTTTGTTGAGATGGGTAGACCCAAGTATTTCTTTCCCTTAGCAAGCAAACAATAAAAGGTAAAGATCACTTTTCGAAACTATTTACGTTCTGTAATGGCAAAAGTACATAAAATTTATATTTATTTTTTGCGTATGACATACAGATATGTATTCGTGAAAATATATATTTTTGTCATTTCAATTTAGATGATGTAATTTGACTTGACATAAAATTTAAGAAAAAAAAAGAAGACTCAAGAAATATTTTGTTCAAATAATTTAAGCAGCAAAAGTTATGTGGATCATGACATTTTTGTGGTTATAAAAACTTTTCATTAAAGATAAAGTGGGGCAAAAAAAAAGTTTTAAGTTGAATTGTTTTCAAATATAAAAATATGTTATTATTTTTGGTACGATACCACTAAGAAATGTATGTCATTTAAATTGAGTTTTTTTCTACTTATCAATTGGAAAGGACTATATAATGCCCAAATAAAAAAGAAAATCTAAATGATCTTCAAAGTTTTCTTGCTTAAACGAAGTACAACTACTACATATATATTTCAGTGGTCGATATAGTTACAGGCCGACAAACAATCCTCAAATGATGTTGATTGACACATCGTAACATGAAAATATATTGGGGCTTTTTGTATCTATATCGGTTTTGGAGTTACAATTAATTCTATACCTACTTTGTAAAAAAATTTGTAAGTTTACCCAATTTTTGAAACTTCAAATTTATTGGGTTTGAAGTGAAAAATTACACTTTAGATGTACTTAATGCCAAATAGATCTGAATTGCAACCAATGGTTTCATGCATTTAAGGACAACTAATATCTATCAATGTGCGTTGCACGTTAATAATGACCCGTCATGATTTAAACATTTATTTATATGAAGGAACAATAAAATTTAATTAATTAGAGAAATTTTATGTATAATAATACAACAATCATCTAAATGCCGAAAAATATTACTTACATTAGCATAATACATGAATTTAAAATAAAAGGATATCATCAAAACTTACACAAATATCCTTTTTTAGGATTTAGCTTTGATTGTGCTTCTTCATGCACTGGTATAATGTAACGATCCGATCGGTCGTTTTGAGATCTAGCGCATCGTTCAGCGGTTTGAGGTCATGAGCAGCTCCGTTTCAGGTGTTATGACTTGTAGGTGTGGTCGGAGTTTAATTTCGGGAAGTTCGGAGTCAAATTGGAAGGAAATTCTCATTTCAGAAGCCTTAAGTTGGAAAAATTGACTAAGATTGAAATTCTGAATAAATGACATCTGAATCAGGATTTGAAGGTTCCTGCAGGTTCGTATGATGATTTCGGACTTGGACGTATGTCCGGATCGGGCTATGGATAATCCGGGAGCATTTCGATGTATATTGTGGAAGTCAGCAATATTGAAGAAATTTCCTAAGTTTGGCTTGAAGCGCATTTCAGTGATATTGATGTCCGGTTGGGATTCCGAGCATGGGAATAGCTTCGTATGGTGATTCTGGAGTTGGGAGCGCGATCGGAAGTGAATTCGGATGTCCGTAGGTCATTTTGAAGTCATTCGGCTAAAGATAGAAATTTGAAGGTTTTTGAGAAATCCGACCGGAAGTGAAAATTTTGATAGCGGGGTCGGAATGCGATTCTGGAAGTTGGAGTAGGTCCGTAATGTCGAATATGACTTGTGTGCAAAGTTTGGGGTCAATCAGAGGTGATTTGACGGGTTTCGACATCGGAGGTGGAAGCTTGAAATTTAAGCTCATAAAGTTTGAATTTTAGTGCGATTCGTTATTTTGGATGTTATTTGATGTGATTTGAGGCCTCGAGCAAGTCCGCATTATGTTTTGGAACAGGTTAGTGTAATTGAACAGGGTCCCGGGGGCCTCGGGTGGATTCCGGGTGGTTAACAGATCAATTTTGGAGATTTGAAGAAGGGATGAAGTTGTTGTCGTCTGGTGTGACCGCACTTGCGAGGCTTTGGCCGCAGGTGCGGCTTGGTCGCCGCAGGTGCGAGTTTTGGCTGGAGCTGAGGAAGCCGCAGGTGCGGGAGATTGGGCGCACCTGCGGGAGCGCAGGTGCGAAGGGGGGCCGCAGGTGCGGAAATGAGGCCTGGGCAGATTGTTTTAAACCGAGATTTTTGGCCATTTCTCTCATATTTCTCATGGTTGAGGCGATTTTAGGAGAGCTTCAAGAGGAGAATTTCATCATCTATGTCAAGGTAAGTCGTTTCTACTCATTCCAAGTTAAACACGAGGCTTATACATGGCATTAGACATGAGAATTTGTAAAAAAAAATTGGGGTTTTTAAAGAAAACCTAGAAATTTGGTAATTTGGATTTTTACCACGAATTGAGCATGAATATTTGAGTAAATTGTATATTTGAACTAGTAAAGCTATGGGTAGAGTTTATCTTCGAGAAATTTAGGAATCCAGACACGTGGGCCCGAAGGCATTTTGGTCAATTCCTTGAGCGGAGTTAGGCGTTTATATAATTTAAATTGTTGCAAATATTAGAGTATATTTTCATTGGTTTGTCGTTATTTTGATAGTTTTTGGGGCGTTGTGCGTCCATTGGAGTCGTCGGAAGGGCTTGGAAGCCGGTTATGGAATTTCGGAGCGAGGTAAGTCTCCCTTCTAACTTTGTGAGGGGGAACTGTCTCCTTAGGTGAACTAAATTAATACATGCTATTATTTGCGGGGGCTACGTACGCACGAGGTGTCGGGAGTCCGTGCGTAGCTACTATTATGCTTATGTTCGGGTAGCCTAGGACCCACTAGCATGATTTACTTATTGTACTTGCAACTTTGTTGGTAAAACGGGACTGTCTAATCTCATTGAATTAGTAAATGAATACTTAGGTAGGTTAAACTTCATTTCTTAATCATGTAATAAGAGAATGTATCCTTCTTCGGCTAAATATTCCCTGATAAATTCCGGATATACTACATGAATGAGCCTATTCATATGCGGGTACCCGAGTCGCAAGTATGATTCGCGAGCGGGGTAACTCTATAATTCATATGTAACCACTTCGCATGTATGATTCGCGAGCGGGGTAACTCTATAATTCATATGTAACCACTTCGCATGTATGATTCGCGAGCAGGGTAAATCCTCCTACCACACCCTTATGGGATCGGGCCGTTCGCCTCGGCAGGATTTATGTACCACACTCTTATGGGATCAGGCCATTCGCCTCGACAGGATTTATGTACCACACTCTTATGGGATCGGGCCGTTCGCCTCGGCAGGATTTATGTACCATACTCTCATGGGAGCGGGCCGTACGCCACGGCGGATTGAAAGATACATCTATGGTTCGCGCCGTTCGACCCTTCGACAGTGCACATTTTACTTTTATGTTGGATCGGGTCGTACGCCTCATCATTTCCTTTCCTATGTACTTACTATCCCCATTGAATCGTGTGTAATGTTTGGCTAGAAGCCAGTGTACCTAAGGGTTTTCCCTAAATTGAAGTATAATAACCTTTTGGTGAAGCCGTATCTATGTATATGTTTTGGTTACAGAAGTAAATATCAAATTGAAAGTTGAATAAATTGTAAGGAAGGGATCGTACCGTGTAATTTATACCCGATTGATATATACTTTTACTTTGTTTCGTATTGATTCATTTAGTTACTATACCTGATATTAATTGACTACTAGCAAGTGTCTAAGTCGACCTCTCGTTACTACCTCTCTGAGGTTAGTCGGGATACTTACTGAGTACACGTTATTTTCGTACTCATGCTACACTTGCTGTGTATTTTTGTTGCACAAGTACCTTCATATAAAAGTGGATGACTTGGAGACTTAGACGGGCTGCATCATCCGGAGACGACCCGCAGTTGGCAGAGTCTTCCTCTATGTATTGTATTTTCGTTTTTATTCCTTGTCCAATTTGTATTTCGGACAAGTTTTGTATTACTTGTAAAATTCTTAGAAATGGCTCATGTACTTGTGTCACCAGGCTCTGTGATGTGTTTGGGATGTATTTTATCAAAATGGAATATTGGACTGTTATTTCTACTTAATGGATTTTATTTAGATATTACGTGTTAAGTGAAAGGTAATGGTTTCAAAAATGCTAAAACAGGAAATTTAACATAACCATTTAATGATTGGCTTGCCTGACAGTGGTGTCCGACGCTATCACGACCTTATGGATTTTGGGTCGTGACAACATGGTATCATAGCTCTAGGTTCCCTTAGGTTTCACGAGTCACGAGAAAGTCTAGTAGTGTCTTGCAGATCGGTACTGAGACGTCTGTACTTATCTTCAAGAGGCTAGATGGCTGTTAGGAGTACTTCCCTTCTTGATTCCTCATCGTGCGGTTTGATTCCTTTAAGGCTTATGCCTATATTTCTTCCTACTCAATCTTACGCGTTGCAAAGCGCTTGCTATGAATCGTGGATTCGAAGGATTTAAATGGTGCTACGGATATGGTGCAAGATGTTTTTTTAATGTGTAGTGGGTTGGGGATGTTGTTGTTGCCCTGCAGAAGAATATTATGTTTTTTCAGCCAGTAGCTGTGATTCTAAGAAACTTTGAGGTTATGCTCAGGTTGTTAAGGTGCTTACGGTTGGTTATCGCGGGGTGTTGATATGATGGTAGAATGTTTGCCCGTAGGTTGGGGGTGATGAATGGCTTGAAGGGAGGTCTTCTCAGAGTGTGATTTCGAGATTTCAGTATTTTAGTTCCGGCAGAGGAAAGGCATTTGGATTATAAATGGTCAGGTTTTGGATTCATAAAGTAGTAAGACTTGGTGTTTTCCAGTAAGGTGGAGTATTCACCTGTGATGTGTTAAGTCGTCAGTGCAATGGTTTCTTCGGTTGCATGGGGTTAGAGCATTGTGAAAAAGTATTGAAGAAGCGGCTGTCAGAGACCGTGAGGTATGGTGGTTCAATACTGATTAGTTATTTCTGATGAAGGCAGCTCGAGAAAGATGATCCTCAGAGAGTTTGAAGTTGTGGTGATCTACTGGTGTAAGAGCTACAGAGAATGATATTGAATTGGACAACATACGATGAAGGAAGACAGGTGAGAAGTGTCAAGCGGCGGCTAATTTCTAAAAGGGCCAGGCGCAAAAAAAGTAAGTCAGGTGGTGCTTAAAGGAATAAGGTTAACCAAAGTGGGAGAATGGCGGCGTAATGGTGAATTAGAAGGTATTGTAACACATTTAGTAGATGTCCATGAAGAGTAGATGTCCATGAAGAGCGGACGAACTGGTAAGGTTGGTGAATGAGAACAAGCCTGGGATGGGGTATTGATGTCGTAGATATGGTTCAGTACAACGTCGTTCGAAGGTGTCAGTTGGTGATGTACATAGGTGGGTTATCTCCTGTGAGTAGGTTAGCGGTCGTGTGGTTGGCAAGTTTCTGTGAGGGATTCTAGTGGCTATTCGGTAGGAGGCAGAATGGGCGGATGATGCTATAGAATCTGAGTGTTTAGGGAATGCTGACAGGAGAATTCGGAAGAATTGGGCAGATTGGTCGAGCAGGATCATGTTAACAAAGGAGAAAGGATCTCAACAGGGTCTAGAGTGGTAAAAGGAGTAGCTTCGGGCTAAGTGGGGGAGTCCCACCGCCTGCAGTTGGGTTGTAGGATTGTCTTCTCATGGGGTTGCGAATTGTCGGCGTATTGGAAAGTTAGTACAACTAAGGGAAAGGAGTAAAATGGTGGTTGTGCGTGGGATTTGAGGAATGTGTGCAAAAGTTGGCCCTATTGGACCAGGGTTAGGCTTTGGAAGATGCAGAATTTATGCTTAATGCATAGGCGAGTTGTATGGGTAGTGACTCAGTCACGTACTTCATTGAGCTTTTGCAGCGTAATTTCGGAGTGAGGGTTGAGTTTGATATGAGTTGAGGGAAGTTACTTTTATTCCTGAGGCAATTGAAGATGATTAAAAGAATATAGAGTAGTTAGCCATGGTTGAAATGGGGCACTCACGACAGTGATCAGTTCCTTCGGGGTAATTGAGTTATGTGCATGGTTTGTGCAAATGTGTGTGGGGCTTGTCGGCCGTCGTAATAGATTCCATTTGGAAGCATTCAAGTGCTTTGATCGGTCAGGTGTAGGCGGATCCCGGAAGGTTTATGATGGTTCATACCACTACTTAAGGATTTGCATGTTTGGTGATTGTGAGGATTCACTTGTGTGTTGTTATGGTTCTCTTGAATTTAGGTGAGTAAGAAGGTTTCTATGTGATAAAGTGTTCACCCTATTAGTGGTTCAGAAGTCATGATGAAATTCTTGCGCTATCTCATATTGGCATGTTAGGCGTGGTAAGCAGTATGTGACTGGAAGTAAGGATCGAGGTTGCAGTTCGGTGTTGACCAGGATGTCATGAGCTCGGATGAGGAAGAAAAAAAAAGGGATTTGAATGTTTAGAGTAAGCTGGTGTTGTCTTTAGTGTCACCTGGGATCGGTGTTTGGTGAAAGAGGCTTTGCATCCTAGTTATGGGTTCTTGATTTGTTTTACAGCGTTAGTGTGGCAGTGGTGGATGTGCAGACTTGCTACCTTGTATGGAAGGTCGTGGGAGCGTGACCACGGGAGGATCGTATGAGTGTGACATGCAGTCACTTAATGGATTGAAGATTTGGACTGAGTATAAAGAAGTGTAATATTGCTTATTGGAGAATTTATGCCTGGAAGGCGTTCGGTTCATTCGGTCGTGGATTGTGGGGTGTTTGTCTCGGCTATGATGGTCGTTCTTGCGTATTATGAGAGGAAGTGGGTTAATATGGACCCAGGTAAAGCTATTAGCCTAGTTCGGTGCGAGCAAGGTAGACTCGATGTTTGAGGATGGAATTAAATATGATTATGGACTCCGTATGAGTCAGGCGTAGTCATTTCGGTATAGCGCTTTTCATGGAAAGGTATTGGAACAACAAATGTTGTTTCGTCTCCGTTCTTTTCATGTAATATTCTGTTGTGCCGTGTGAGTTGGGAACTAACTTGATATTTTCCTATGTGTTGAGTTCCCGCGTAGTGATGATATTATGTGAGCAGGTAGGCTCTTGAGATCCAGAGTATATGTCACGATCCAAAATCCATAAGGTCTTGATGGCGCCGGACATCATTGTCAGGCAAGCCAATCATTATTTAATTGAAACAATTTTCTGTTTTAACATTTATGAAAAATCATTTCCTTTCACTTTATTACGTATTAACTGAATAAAATCCGTTAAGTAAAATAATGGTTTGAATATTCCATTTTAGAAAATATATCCCAACACATCCCAGAACCCGGTGTCACAAGTATATGAGCAATTTCTAAGAATTTTACAATCTCTAAAAAGCTTGTCCGAAATACAAGTGGACAAGGAAATTAAAATAATGTAATACAGTATGAGGGAGACTCTGTCAGCTGCGGATCGCCTCCGGATGATGCATCTCACCTAAGTCTCCAAATCCTCTACATCACTATGAAAGTACCTGTTCAATAAAAATGCACAACAAGTGTAGCATGAGTACGAAAACAACGTGTACTCAGTAAGTCTCCCGCCTAACCTCAGAGAGGTAGTGACGAGAGGTCAAATTAGACACTTGCTAAAGGTCAATTTAGTGTATTCAAGTGTGACACTAAGCATGATTATCAAAGGCAATTTATTAAGTGCAGGAATAAATAATATCAACTCTTTCCACATTTAACACTTTAAATCTTCGCCATATTAATAACAATTAATCAACATGGGTGATTTAGTCAAATAACAATTAATCAGCCGGAAGGAACAACTTCTTCCAAAAATCTTTAATAACTTTAAATCTATGTCATTTCAGTTGACAACTTAAAATATCAGGCTAGTAATCAGGCAAAAATCACAGCAAATACGCAGTAAATGTCATGCGCAAGCAATGCCGAGGGTCGAACGACGCGGACCAATAATAATAAACTGTGCACTGCCGAGGGTTGAATGGCTCGAACCATAGATGGATCTATCTGCCCCGCTCGCGAATCAATCATGCGACGCAGTTATACATAAAAATAATAAGGCTAGCCTGCTCGCGAATCATACATGCGACTCAGGTGCTCATATGTACACATATTCACATAATAATTCTGTATTTTTATCAAGAAAGCAGTTTTCTTAGGAAAGTGGTAAAAATTCTTCTTAAAGGAATACGAGAAATAGCATTTAAATCTTTGTTTTGAAACTCATTTGCCAAGTTTAATGATATTCCATAATATAACCCTATCAGGTATACAATTATCCACGGAGGAATCAATTCTCTTTCTAGATGATTAAGAAAATGAACTCTAGTCTTCTTTAGATATTCAATTACGATTTTGATTATATTAGCAGTTTAATATTACAGGTAGGATTACAGGTACAACACATAAGGTATGCTAGTGGGTCCTAAACTACCCGGACATGGCATAATAGTAGCTACGCACGGACTCCCGTCACATCGTGCGTACTTAGCCCTCGAAGATAATTGCACATACTTAATTAATTCACCTAGGGAGACAATTCCCGCTCACAAAGTTAGAAAGGAGACTTACCTCGCTCCGAAATTCCATAACCGGCTTCCAAGCCCTTCCGACGACTCCAGCGGACGCACAACGCCCCAAAGCTATCCAAATAACGGCAACCAATGAAAATATACTCTAATATTTGCAACAATTCCAAATTATATAATTTTCCAACCCCGCTCGGTGAATTGACGAAAATGCCTTCGGGCCCGCGTGCCCAGAATCCGAATTTTCTCGAAGATAAATTCTACCCATAGCTTTACTATCTCAAATATACAATTTACACTAAATTCCATGCTCAAATTCGTGGCTAAAAATCCAAATTACCATTTTTAGGTTTTCTTCAAAATTTCCCAAATTTTCCACTATCTTTCATGTTTAATCCATGCATATAACTTGTATTAATCTAAAAAACATGAAGGAATTACTTACCTATCATTGCATGAAGAAATCCTCTCTTGAAGCCTCCCAAAATCGCCCATGCCAAGATGAAAAATGAAGAAATGGCCAACAAATCTCGGTTTTAAGACATTCTGCCTAGGCCTTTGCACCTGCGATCCAACACTCGCACCTGCGATTCCGCATGTGCGACCAAACCTCCGCACCTGTGGCTTTCCTCAGGTCAAGCCAACTTTGCACCTGCGCCCCATATCCCGCATCTGCAACTTCGCAGGTGCGAAAATATCATCGCACCTGCACTCCAAGCCTGACCACCACCTCTTCGCACCTGCGGCGCCATAGCCGCACATGCGGCCCAAGCCTTGCAGGTGCGATCACACCAGATGACAGCAACCTCAGCCTTCTTCAAACTCTCAAACTTGATCCGTTAACCACCCGGAATCCACCCGAGGCCCCCGGGACCCCATCCAGTTATACCAAACTGTTCCAAAACATAATGCGGACTTGCTCGAGGCCTCAAATCACATCAAACAACATCAAAACCACGAATCGCACCCAAATCCCAACTTTATGAACTTAGAAATTTCCAACTTCTACATCCGATGCCGAAACCTATCAAATCACGTCCGACTGACCCCAAATTTTGCATATAATTCATATTCGACATTACGGACCTGCTCCAACTTCTGGAATCACATTCCGACCCCGATATCAAAATTTCTACTTCCGGTCGAATTTCTTCAAAACTTTCAAATTTCTATCTTTAGCCAAATGACTTCAAAATGACCTATGGACATCCAAATTCACTTCCGATTGCGCTCCTAACTCCAGAATCACCATACGAAGCTATTCCCAGACTCGGAATCCTAAACGAACATCAATCACACTAAAATGCCTTACAACCCAAATTTATGAAATTCTTCTAAAATGCTATCTTCCATAATGCTTAACTAAAGAATTAGATCCCTTGACTAAAGCTATTTATAGTATGAAATCGGGTTACTGATAATCAAGGAAATATAGAAAAATGAATAATAGACAATATTTCAGAAAGATAGAAAAGTGAAGTCAATTATATTCGAGAATCAGATGCCTTTACAAGCTGTATTCCCCTCCCTTATATAGGAGATTCCTTGATATAACGTACAACACTTGTTATGGTTGCTCATTAATGACTAATTATGACAATAATGAGGCGTTACAAAGGATAACAGTAATTGGGGTACGGTTACATAACGTTAGAGTAATCAATTGTGGGTTCTTGAATCTGCCCGTAGCTTTGTCTAGATTCATTCTGACCGTACCTCTTCCCTGTTTTGATCAGGTTGAGTTTCCCGTGGCTGATAAGCTCGAAGGTTTATTGAATCGTGTCTCTTTGTTCCATACCTCTTCAAAGAATCACATCCAGCTGTCTCGTTCTCTTGTGTCCACGTAACCGGCTGAGTTGTCAAAAGCTGGCTTACATGTGAACTCTTTTTTGCCAATACAGATAGTCCCTCCACTTACCATATATTTATCGATTAATATTTGGTAAGTGGATATT
>ML336735.1:0-52865 GCA_005239505.1 Nicotiana paniculata | reverse complement strand
CAGATTTATATTTGCAACGCCCGTTTAGTCTTTATAGAAGACATAGTTGAGCGTGATCAACAGATTATAAAAAGACCTGGTTTTTCTATGTGTTCCTTATACTACAACTGCGAAATAATAAATGCAAAAAGTAAAGAACACATGTATTTTTACGTGAAAAACACTTGACTTAGGTGAAAAAATCATAACCTACTACCCAGTAGGATTTTTCCCAACATTTCACTAAATCACTGAGCCAAAAACAACGTTTACAAAACTCTTGTAAACCTAAGGATTACCTCTAACCCTTTGTGGAAACCGGCCTCAGGCTGTTGCGATACTTTCAAGTTAACTCTAACTTGAAAAATACATTCAGAGCACCTAGTACAAATGCTTCTAGAGAAAGCTGAAAGGTACAACTCAATAGCCCTACTATAATTGAATTAGAATAAAAGACAGACACTTGGAGCTTGTTCTTCTATCTAGTTCATGTAGCTTCAAGTTCCCGCTCTTGAAACACACAGAAATTGCTTGCAAAATGCCTTGCTATTTTGCTCTCAATTCTTGCTTAACTTAAGCGTGTGTGCGTCACCTGTAAAAGAGAACATCCTGAAATATATAGAGTTATTATAATAGAATTAACTAGAGTCCTAATGCAATACTCTTCCACGGTGGAAGATTCTAGTTAACTTCAATTTCTAACTACTCCCTTATCTAGGATAGAGTTCTCTTTGAGTAAGGAGTCCTGCTCCTTATTAATTATGCAACATTTTCATTCAGAAGATATTAGATTTAACCACTTATGCTTATCTCCTGCTTATCCCCATTGACTTGAATCTGCCCGTGCCCTGTGTCTATTGTATATAGATCTGATTCATACATGTGTTTATTTTGTCAATCATCAAAACTTACTTAAGTCAACCAATATAAATGAAAACAAAATTTGGATAGTATTAAATAGATTTTCATGTTAGTGGTGATCTATGTCACTCTAGGAAGCTGTTTAATTTATACCCTTCATCGAAGATGATAAATTAAGTAGTTGATAGTGTAGCACATGTTGCTTATATGATGCATTCGTTTTTGGTTATTTTCGAGGCATCATGTTGCTGGAGTTCAATAAGCAGGTGGTGTATACATTTACTTTTGGTGGAAAATTTTTTTTCCTTTGACCAAAAAGAATTGTTTTTGATGTTCTTTTAAGACCTTTCTTGAAAAAAATTCATTCCTTCCTAACGTTATCCTTTAGTTTTTAAACGAAAAGATGGATTTACAAATAACTCCATGTTAAAAGATTACAAATTTTGATGAAATAATGACAAATTTAACTATTTGAAAAAAAAAAAACAAATTTAACATAAGTAACAATATTATTCACATAATAGAATAATTGAAAAAATAATAAAAATAGAATAATAAAAATTATATGCAACCAACAGAGGCGGAGCCAGGATTTAAACCTTATGAGTTCGAAATTATAATCCTCTTAAGTTACTAGGTTTTAAATTAAAAGATTATACATATTCAATAAATTTGTTAAGATAAATACATAATCTGAACAAAAGCTATCACCGAACCCGTATCCCGTACTCTACCTCCGCTCCCGGCAACCAAGCAATTGTTTTTGAAGTGCATATAACATACGACCACAAAATACTGATTAATTGCTGTGTGTAATGATATAGTTTGAAACTTTTTTTAAGCCACTTGATAGACAATGTAACTGTAACGTTGCCTTCTTTTAACGGTGTGTTTGATATCAAGAAAAATATGGCCCGTCATTGATGTTTGCTTAGAAAATAAGTGGTTTCTTTATTTATTTTCTAGTTTTTAGTTAGTTAAATTATTTTTAATGTTCAGTGACTAAAATATTTTTAATTCTTTCACATAAGGAAATTAACAATAGTTTTCTAACAATATTACAAAAAAATCCCTGTTTAATTTTTATTTTAAAATGCATATACAAAATTCAATAGAGAAATTAATTAATTTTTTTATTAAAATTGACTATATTCTGAAGCTTCCAGGCACTATTTTTGGTAATTGACTTTCCTGGGCATGCCAAGGAAGTTTTTCAGCTTTTTAAAAGAAAGTAATCTTGAAAAAATATTTTTCAAAATATTTTTGCCAACCTATAATATGAAACGAAGATATTGTCCAAATTACTCATTAACTCTTTTTATTTTTGGTTCCCCATTGTATTACTTCATTAAACTATTATGATGAGGGAAAACAAAGATTAATGCAATAATGCTTTAGTGGATTAAATTACATTAGATTCTTATTATGGCGTGCAGTGCACTTGCGTGATACAACTAGTAGAACAACACAAGCGCGTGCATTTATATAATTGAAAATTCCTTCCACGGGTTCAGCATACGCCCTAGTTTTTTGGGATAGTTTATTTATCAATAATAATAAATTTAATAAATGGGAATCATAATTAGTTAGATGTCTTGCGCGAAAGAGAATGATATTAGTAATGCTGAATTTGAACACTTAATTTTTGACCGATCATAACCTCTCCTAAAGGCAGGGGCAGATCTACCAGGTAAAACATGATTCACATGAATCCCTGGTCCTCGGGTTAAAATATAGATATGATGTACATAATTTGACAAAAATAGATATATATATATATTTGATGGAACTTGTGGTCAAAGAGACCCAGTGATGCATTGGTTTTGGTCTCTTATTTCTAATAGCCTAAGGTCAGGGGATCAAATCCTCTACCATCTTTTTTGTTTAATTTTTTGAAAAAAGTAATAGTGCACCCATCCTTCGGAAATCCTAGATTCTCCTCTGCCTAAAGGACTTAGTTTTGTTAGTTTTTAGTGAATGTTTATATATTTTTGTTCATTTATCTCGGTTTATGTTGAATTTAGTTGCATTGTTTAAAATTGCATAAAAATTAAAAATATATTTTTCTTTTATTAGTTCATTTTAGGATTATTTGTTTAATTGATTGACCAGTTTGACTAATGGATTAATAACTAAATGGCTAAGTGTTAATTATTTGAACGTTGCTATTTGTTTAATTTTGTATAAATAGGAAGTAATTTAAATTGAAATGAAAGCTAAATTTTAACGGCCCGACTGGTTGTTTTGAGTATTCTAGCCTTTTTTCCTTATTAGATATCTTACATATGTGTATTTATGGTTACATGACTTACGGGGTTGATTGGTTTGTTTCGAGAGAGTTTTGAATTGATTTGGGACACCTAATCTTATGGTTGGAGGCTTAAGTTGTGAGAGTTAACCAGAGCTTGTCTTTTGTGTAGACAACTCCGGAATGATATTTTGATGATTCCAATTGCTTCATATGGTGATTTTGGACTTAGGCGTATGTTCGGATTTGGATTTTGAGGTTCCTAGGTTATTTTTGGTTTGAATTGGTGAAAGTTGAAAAGTTGAAGGTTTGGAAGGTTAATAGGTTTGACTGAGGGTTGACTTTGTTGATATCGGGATCGGATTGCGGTTTCGGGATAGGTCCATTTTGTCATTTAGGACTTCCATGCAAAATTTGAGGTCATTCCGAGTTGATTTGATATGATTCGACGTGAGTTTTGGAAGTTGAAAGTTCATTAAGCTTGAATTGAGGTGCAATTTGTAGTATTGATTTTCTTTGGCGTGATTTGAGGCATCGAATAGGTTCGTATAATGTTATGGGATTGGTTGGTCTGTTTGGACAGGGTCCGGGGTGCCTCCATGATGTTTCGTATTGGGTTCAGACCATTTCCTCTTATTTTGGACTACTGATGACTGATATCTGGTCTCCTTCACCGTGATCGCAACTAAGGACTCGCGTTCGTGGAGTTCATTTTGGCATCAGGCTGGTTTATTCTTCATGTCCGCGAAGTGGGGGCCGCGTTCGAAGAGTTTAGGGAGGCAGTGCCTTCGTGACTGTGGGCAAGGCTCTGTGTTCGCGTAGAAGAGGAGGCCGAAGGGTTATTCAAGCATTAAGACTTAGCGTTCGCGGGAAAAGTAGTACGTTCGCGCATGCATAACTGAGGTTGCCATCGTGTTCACGACTAGAATGACGCGTTCGCAAAGAAGAGGCAGCAACTGGGTTAAGTTTGGTCTTCGTAATCGTGAAAGTTGTTTTGCGGTCACGATATGTATACCTGAGCATGCCACTTAAGTACCCTATTTCGAAGAGTTTGGTTATTTTATCACATTTTGAATTATAGATCTCAGATTTGGGCTATTTTGGTGGGAGTTTTCATGATTTATATTGGGGTAAGTATTGTCGTTTAAAGTATTCTAGCACTGTTTTCCTTATTTAATGTTTTACATATGAGTATTTATAGTTACATGACTTCCGGGGTTGATTGGTTTGTTTCGAGAGAGTTTTGGATTGATTTGGGACACCTAGTACCTTGGTTGGAGGCTTAAGTTGTGAGAGTTAACCCGAGCTTGTCTTTTTGTGTAGATAACTCTGAAATGGTATTTTTATGATTCCAATTGCTTCATATGGTAATTTTGGACTTAGGCGTATGTTCGGATTTGGTCCTAGGTTATTTTGGCTTGAATTGGTGAAAGTTGGAAACTTGAAGGTTTGGAAGATTGATAGGTTTGACTGAGGGTTGACTTTGTTGATATTGGGTTCGGTTTGCGGTTTCGGGATAGGTCCATTTTGACATTTGGGACTTTCATGCAAAATTTGAGGTCATTCCGAGTTGATTTGATATACTTCGACGTGAGTTTTGGAAGTTGAAAGTTCATTAAGCTTGACTTGAGGTGCAATTTGTAGCATTGATGTTCTTTGGCGTGATTTGAGGTATCGAGTAGGTTCGTATTATGTTATGTGATTGGTTGGTCTGATTGGACAGGGTACGGGGTGCCTCGAGGATGTTTTGTATTGGTTTCAGACCATTTCCTCTTATTTTGGACTACTGATGACTGATATCTGGTTTCCTTCATCGTGATCGAACCTAAGGACTAGCGTTCGCGGAGGTCATTTTGGCATCAGACATGTTTGTTCTTCGTGTCTGCAAAGTGGGAGCCGTGTTTGAAGAGTTTAGGGAGGTAGTGCCTTCGTGATTGTGGGCAAGGCTCTGTGTTCGCATAGAAGAGTAGGCTGAAGGTTATTCGAGCATTAAGCCTTCACGTTCGCGGGAAAAGGAGTATGTTCGCGCATGCATAGTTAAGGTGGCCATCGCGTTCATGACTTGAATGTCGCGTTCGCAAAGAAGAGGCTGCAGTTGGGTTAAGTTTGTTCTTCGAAATCGTGAAAGTTGTTCTGCGGTCGCAATGTGTATACCTGAGCATGTCACTTATGTACCCTATTTCGAAGGGTTTGATTATTTTATCACATTTTGAATTATATAGCTCGGATTTGGGTAATTTTGGAGGGAGTTTTCATGATTTAGATTGGGGTAAGTATTTTTGTTTTGAGTAGTCTAGCACTGTTTTCCTTATTTGATGTTTTACATATGTGTATTTATGGTTACATGACTTGCAGGGTTGATTGGTTTGTTTCGAGAGAGTTTTGGAGTGATTTGGGACATCTAGTCCCTTGGTTCGAGGCTTAAGTTGTGAGAATTAGCTGGAGCTTATCTTTTATGTAGACAACTCAGGAATGGTATTTTGATGAGTTCAATTGCTTCATATGGTGATTTTGGACATAGGCGTATGTTCGGATTTGGATTTTGAGGTTCCTAGGTTATTTTGGCTTCAATTGGTGAAAGTTGGAAAGTTGAAGGTTTGGAAGGTTGATAAGTTTGACTGAGGGTTGAATTTGTTTATATCGGGTTCGGATTGTGATTTCAGGATAGGTCCATTTTGTCATTTGGGACTTGCATGAAAAATTTGAGGTCATTCCGAGTTGATTTGATATGATTCGACGTGAGTTTTTGAAGTTTAAAGTTCATTAAGCTTGAATTGAGGTGCAATTTGTAGTATTAATGTTCTCTGGCATGATTTGAAGCATCAAGTATGTTCATATTATGTTATATTATTGGTTGGTCTGATTGGACAGGGTCCGGGGTGCCTCGAGGATGTTTCGTATTTGTTTCGGACCATTTCCTCTTATTTTGGACTATTGATGACTGATCTATGGTTTCCTTCACTGTGATCGCAACTAAGGACTCGAGGTTCGCGGAGGTCATTTTGGCATCAGGCAGGTTTTGTTCTTCGTATCCACGAAGCAGGGGCCGCGTTCGAAGAGTTTAGGGAGGCAGTGCCTTCGTGACTGTGGGCAAGGTTCTGCGTTCGCGTAGAAGAGGAGGCCGGAGGGTTATTTAAGGATTAAGCCTTCTCGTTCGCGGGAAAAGGAGTATGTTTGCGCATGCCCAAAATTTGATCACGCTCAACTATGTCTTATAAAAAGACTAAGCGGGCGTTGCAATATAATATGAGTATTTAGCCAGAGTCGAATCCCACAAGGAATTAACCTATCAATTATTGTTGTTATACTACTCGATTCTCAATAATCAATTTCCCAAAGGTTATGAATATCACTTTTCGGTATTTTTATTACTACAGCTGAATGAAATTAAATAAACTAAAAGACAACAATATTGAGGTGTAAATAGATGTGATAAAGGTCTAAGGTTATGGTTTCCCTNAAACAACTACCTAAATATGCACTCTCTCTCAAGTAGATACATAATAAATAGGCACAGCTAATTGAGGATCCTTCTAATTAATTACAACAATAACGTAGTTGAAAAAATAGAGATTAACAACCAACCAAAACTATATTAATACCACAATAAAGTCATCCCCCAACGGGTTCCACCAAAACCTTAGATTAGAAAAGTTAGCTACTCATAACAATAATTAAAACTACTAAAGAATTCATGAACAATGATAAAAATCACAAGAGAAGAAGATATGGATTGATGCTCAATTTTCCTCCTTGCCTCTTGCCCTTGCTTTTCTTGTTCTCAACTCTAAACCTGGATAATCTACTCCTTTGGCTGAATTGAACCTTTTATAGGTTAAGTGGATTGGCCCCGAACTTCTAAAAGTACCCCTTTCAAAGAATTTTTCCAGTATGGACTAGCACGGGCGCGCTAATTCCTGTGCTAATGGGGTTTCTGTCTGCCTCCGAAAAGCTGAACTAGCGCGGGGGCGCTAAGGTCGCGCTACAGCCCGTGCTAATGGGGTTTCCTACTGCCTCGATAAATCTCCAGCCTTCAAATCACCTTGAAATTACCCCATGGCCTATTATTCTTCAAATTCGCCCGGATCACCGTCATAACTCCTCAATAGCTTATTGTACACCTGTGGAACACAAAATCACCATTAGAGCCAATTTATCATCATTTAACACACTTAAGACCGTGAAGTACCATTAAGTTAGAGTATAAATATACGCTAAACTATGTGAATTCAGCCTATTATCAACACCCCACACTTAAATCATTTCTAGTCCTCGAGAAATCCACTACATCCTACAAGGTTTCTTTGCATCAAACACTCCCCTACGGTGTCACACCACGAACGTTTTACAAGCATTGTACCTAGCAGTGTAACATCTATGCCTCAAGCGATGACTCTCACATGCCCTGCTATACTCTTACTTCCTCGAGATACTCTACAAAGAGGTCAAGACTTACCTCTTTTTCATAAATCACATGCCTTCACTTCTCACAATTGAGAGTAGTTCCACAAAAGATAATAGTAAGAGCAACATGAAATTTAAATCGAAAGAATTCACTCACTCTCAAAAAGAATATTCATATGTCACACAGATACGCCATAGGCTTGCCCGTAGTGTAATACTCTACTAATTGAGTTTATTCAGTCTAAGATCAATCGGTCTTTATTTGGTTGTAAGGTAGGTTAAGGGACAGGTAGGATACATTTGGGTATAGTGACTAACCTCCCTAAGCACTTTTAATACAATTACATTAACATTCAGCCCATTTTCATGCTTGGCCCGAACTTTCACCATGCTTTACTTCATAATTACCCCACTATTCTTTAGGTGCAACTTTATTTTTCATGCCACTAATCATCAAGTTCTAGGTACCAAATTCTAGGTACCAAATGCAGACATAGAATGAGATGCAAAATACCTCACACACATATGTCACATAATTCAATCCAAATTGGTTCATCAAAACACTCCATTGAGCATTCAAGTTAGTTACAACATGCACTATTAAGGCATTCTACAAGAGTCAACCAATGAGCCTAAGCATCACTCTCTAGGTTCTTTGGTGTTCGGGTGCAACACACCAAGGTATGTATTTTATCATTAAGCTCCTTTCCCAAAAAAGTCCTAACAACTAAAAAATAAAAAGACAACTAACTAGACCCGGTTCAAGCTAAACCCTTGGAAAAGAACCGTGGTCAAAATAAAAACCAAGGGTGAGTTACTACACTACCTACAAAGAAAATAAAAAGACTTTTTGGTGTTTCCTTTGGACTAACCTCCCTCAAGAAAACTGCCTGAGAAGTCCGTCATCAGGAAGAGTCCACTACATTTTCTGGGTTTTTTTTTTATGATTGACTTCGACCCTCAAGAACCCCGCCGAAGGGATCCGCCGTCGGGCCCAGGCAACTTAATTGATAATACCCTATGTACAGCACAACCAAAACAAAAACAACCTTAACTACATCTTAATGAAAAGAAAACATGAAATAGAACTCTACCAAGTGAAACAAAAAGATAAGGCAAACAATTAGCAAATGTACGACATACAACAAACAGGGAATCCTTCCCTCACCCCACACTTATAATGAGGACATGTCCTCATGGACAATGAAAATACAGAGTAAGGTAAGGGGACTTCCCTGACAGCTCAATCTTGGTCGGAGACAGTGCCTGGGTTCACATTGCAAGCACGACCCAGGGCGCGTAGCCAACCCATAATCTTCTTTTCAGACTTCTTTTGCTGGGTGGCCATATCATCAACTCGGGTCCCCAGTTCAGTCACTGAGGTTCTCAGCCCGGCCACGTCTTGCTTCAGGTGATCTAACCGCTGTCCCCGACTGGCCCTGGTCGGGCCTCCAACGTCCACAACTTGCTCCTCCTTCATGTGCTCAGTTTCCTCACCTCCATGTTGATGCTCCTCCTCCGCGTCATCTTCCTCAGAGTCATGCCCCAATAATTCCTCATCTGCTGCCACTTCCTCCTTGCCCGTAGTAAATCTTTCAGCTTTGAAGGGGTGCACCTCAGGCACCCGACCATCTATAGCAAAGTCGCCTAACACCCCAGCCGCAACACACAATCTAGTAACAAGCGATTGGTAAAAGAACCCATACCTTTGGACCTTCATGCAGACAAACATCTCTTCATGAATTGCCCGGGACACATCGAACGGTTAATCTACCATAAATCACCAAATCAAACACCCTCGAGGGATGTTCACCTCTAAAGTGGTTTTGGATGGCAAGAGTCGGCTATTGATCAGGTACAACCAACATTTGGCCTCAAACTTGAGGGCCGGGGAGTGGAATTTTGCTCCCATATTTGTACCACTTCAACGCGACGCCCGGTCGATAAATGGTCAGGGTGAACGTATCCCAGGGAGTCATTTTTACACTATAGGTCTGGTAGGCATCCACATAACCAGCCGCTGGTGGAGGTAGGATGTACATTGTCCGAATGTTCTCCATTGAGGCATTAACCTGCCTTCTCCGCACTATTACCACATAGTTTTCGTGCTCCGGAGCGTTGGCATAAAATTCCCGGACAATCATGGCATTTGCCTCATCAGGTTCTTCAAAGAAAACATCCCAGAGACGCTGCATTAACACCTCATACATTCTAGGACAGTTTATCTTGATGGCTTCAGAGTCCATGGCCTGCTCAGGTACAACTGTCTTATCCTCTTTTTCAGCGAATCTGTCCTGAGCCTTCGCTGAGACAAACTTGTGGCTATTGAAAGGCCTTGAGTCAACTGATTTTTGGGGCCTTCCTCCGGTGGAGGCTCTTGCCGGACGACTCGAGGAGGATCATGTGGCTTGACACTTGCGTGGAGGCATGGTACCTACAATTAGAACAGTATTAGCTCAGTACAACAGGGTGACCCAACTATGGTTACTCAGACTTCACCACAAAATCGGTCACATTACTTCCCTCCACTGGGGCCTTTTTACAAACATGTGGTGGGCATTATCAATTTAAACCCCACGCACTCAATAATGGATATGAAGCACCACCACAATAACCCAACATAATCACAACTCCCCACACTCCCAATGTCATCTCTTTTCAGTACAAATCAACTACTAACCAGTACAGCTACCAAATAAGAAAAAGCTATAATTTATGTAAACAATGGAAAAGGAAAACAAAGTTACAAAAAATAAAAAGAAAATTAGTGTGAGAAATACATACCTGTAGAGTTGAAGGAGGGAGATGGAGTAATGCGGGTTGAAGAATACTTAGATATGGGAGAGCTTGAGTTGTGGAACGGAGTGCGTAATTCCGGGGTTTGCGTGCGTTTGGGGGGCTAAGATGAAGAGGAAAAGAAGAAGAAGAAGGGGAAGGGTTTATGGGAGGGTGGAGTTCTATCTTGAGAAGGAAAGTGGGGGGTAGTGGAAGGGGTTGGGTCGGTTGGGGTTGATAGAAAATTAATTGGGTGGTTGGGAAATTACAAAAATAAAATAACAAAATAAAAAAATTAACCCGAAAAGCTTACCTGTGTTGAGACGGACTAGTGCGACCTTAGCGCTAGTCCAGGGGTTGAGGGAGAATGTATGACCCCACTAGCGCGCCTCTAGTGCGAGATTAGCGTGGCCACGCTAGTGGCGAAGTAGCCGAGGCAGTGAGAAACCTGAATAGCGCGACCTTAGCTCTAGCTTAGAGCGGGCGCGCTAGTCCACGCGTCAGCAAAAATCATTCTTTTGTTTTCCTCTTTCTTGGGGTCCTGTGTTCACCCCTTTTCTCGCACACCTGCATATGTTACTATTTTATACTATAAACACTATATGTATTGGGTTTCCTCCCAACCAGCACTTGATTTAATGTCGCGGCACGACGAGTACAACAATCAATGGGTTGCCTCCCATGACGCGCCTGATTTACTGTCGCGGCACGACGCAGGATGAGAGCAATTAAGGCTCGCTCAACCTCTGAGGATCAAAAAGATGCACCACAGCTAGCTCACTGGTTTCATTCATCCCCACATACATTTTCAACCTTTGTCCATTGACCTTGAAGGTGTTAGACCCATCTTCAACAGCAATCTCCACAGCACCAGAAGGAAACACTTGAGTTTACCCGGAAACAATCTGAATCTTGAATTGTAGAGCAATACTTTGTCTCCGAGTTTGAAATTTTGGTCCACAATTTTTTTGTCGTGTAACCTCTTCATTATCTCTTTATATATCCTTGTGCTCTCAAATGCTTGATATCTAAACTCTTCCAACTCATGCAGCTCTTTGACTCAATTTTCTCGCACAGCATCGAGATCCATGTTCAACTGCTTTAATGCCCACCACGCTCGATGTTCTAGCTCCACAGGCAGGTGACAGGCCTTACCAAATACCAACTTGTACGGAGACATACCAATTAGTGTTTTAAACGCAGTCCTATAGGCCCAGAGTGCGTCATCAAGCTTTTTCGCCCAATCAGTTCTTGTGGCGTTTACTGTTTTGGTCAGCACACTCTTGATTTCACGGTTTGATACCTCAACCTGCCCGCTCGTCTGAGGGTGATAAGGGGTTGCCACCTTGTGGCGCACATCATACTTGGCTAGCAGCTTCTAGAAGACACGATTGCAAAAGTGAGTGCCTCCGTCACTAATAATAGCCCTTGGAATCCCAAAACGGGTGAATATGTTTTTCTTCAAGAACCCCACCACCACTCTTGCATCATTGGTGGGGAACGTTGCAGCTTCTACCCATTTGGACATGTAGTCTATAGCAACAAGTATATACTTATTGCCGCAAGAGCTGACAAAGGGACCCATGAAGTCAATCCCCCATACATCGAACACCTCCACTTCTTGTATTGGATTCATGGGCATCACATGACTACGGGATATGTTCCCCTTCCTTTGACATACGTTACAGCCCTTCACCTATTGGTCAGCATCTTTGAACACAGTAGGCCAGTAGAACCCGACCTCTAGCACCTTAGATGCTGTCCGAACTCCTCCAAAATGTCCTCCATATGGTGATGCGTGACAAGCCTGCAAAACAGAAAATTGTTCTATCTCGGGGTCACACCTCCGGATCATGTTATCGATGCAAATTTTAAACAAATGAGGTTCATCCCAATAGTAATTGCGGCAATCACGATAAAACCTTTTCTTTTGGACAGAAAAGAGTTCGTAAGGTTCAATACCACATGTCAGGTAGTTTGCAATGTCTGCATACCATGGCACATCCTCTACGCTCGTGGCGAGTAGCTGCTCGTCTGGAAAGGTTTCAAGAATATCCTCTGATTCATTTGCATTCTCAGCACCTTCAAGACGTGACAATTTGTCAGCGACTTGGTTCTCCGTGCCCTTACGGTCACGAATCTCCAAGTCAAATTCTTGAAGAAGCAACACCCAACGAATTAGGCGCAACTTACTCTTTTTTCTCAACCAAGTATCTGATGGTTGCGTGATCAGTGTACACAATCACCTCCGACCCGATCAAGTAAGACCTGAACTTGTTAAAGGCAAACACTACTGTCAACATCTCCTTTTCGGTCACCGTGTAGTTCAGCCGAGCTCCACTCAAAGTCCTACTTGCGTAGTAAATTGGGTGCATTATTTTATCTTTGCGCTGACCTAACACGGCTCCCACTGTGCAGTCACTAGCATCGCACATGAGTTCAAACGGTTGCTCCCAGTGGGGTGCAACGATGATTGGTACTGTGACTAACCGCTTTTTCAGATCCTCAAATGCTACCCTGCAATCATTAGAAAACACAAAGGGGTTATCTTTTTCAATCAACTTACAGAGGGGCTTGGCGATCTTGGAGAAGTATTTGATAAATCGCCGGTAGAACCCGACATGCCCAAGGAAGCTACGTATAACTTTGACTAATGTGGGAGATGGAAGTTTTTCGATCACATCAACTTTAGCTCGGTCCACCTCAATTCCTTTACTTGACACCAAGTGCCCCAAGACGACCCCTTCTTGTACCATGAAATGGCACTTCTCCCAGTTAAGCACAAGATTCGTCTCAATGCACCTTTTTAGGGCACGGGTCAGGTTTGCTAGGCACTCCTCGAATGAATTTCCCACAACTGAGAAATCATCCATGAATACCTCCATTCCATGTCTGTGAATATGGCCATCATTCACCTTTGGAATGTGGAGGGTGCATTACATAGGCCAAATGGCATCCTTCTGAAGGAAAATACCCCATAGGGGCATGTGAAGGAGGTATTTTCCCTATCTTCCAGGGTGATTGAAATCTGGTTGTACTCCGAGTACCCGTCCAGGAAACAAAAGTGAGACCTCCATGCAAGCCTGTCGAGCATCTGATCAATGAAGGGAAGTGGGAAGTGGCCTTTACGGGTGGCAAGATTCAACTTTCTGTAATCCATGCTTCTCCAGCCCGTAACGGTTCTTGTAGATATCAACTCATTTTTGTCATTCTTTACAACCGTCATGCCACCCTTTTTTGGAACACATTGCACTGGGCTGACCCAGCTGCTGTCAGAGATGGGGAAAATGATTCCCGCATCTAACCACTTGATGATTTCTTTCTTCACCACTTCCTTCATGTTTGGGTTCAAATGCCTTTGATGTTCCCTGGAAGGTCAATGTCCCTCTTCCAGGAGAATCTTGTGCATGCAATATGCTGGGCTGATCCCTTTGATATCTGCCATGGTCCATCCAACGGCAGTCTTGCACTCTGAGAGTACTTGTAACAGCTGATTTTCCTGCACATCTAACAAACTGGATGAGATAATAACAGGTAGCGTAGTATTAGGGCCTATAAATGCGTACCTAAAATGGCTGGCAATGATTTCAACTCTAGTTTGGGAGGTTCTTCCACAGAGGGCTTGGCTGGAGGGCTCTTTCTTTTCTCTAAGTGCAATGGTTCAAACTCGGGAGCCCTCGGCCATACTCCTTTACCTTCAAGTGCTAACACCCACTCGTCCAATTCCTCCCCATTAACCTCATCTAAATTCATTAAACATGAAGCAATGGGGTCCTCAATAGTTAAGGACGCATCATCTTCCTCCACTATCACATCCACAACATCAAATAGAGAGTAGTTGGCGAACTCACTCGGTTGCCTCATGGATTTCTGCACATTGAATGTGATTTCTTCATCACTAAGCCTCATCTTGAGCTCCCCAGTCTCACAATCAATGAGAGCTATGCCTGTGGCCAAAAATGGCCTGCCCAAGATTATGGGAATCTCTTCATCCACTCGACAGTCTAGTATCACAAAATCAGCAGGGAACACAAACTTCCCCACTTGCACCAAAACATCCTCCAGAATACCCGACGGTCTCTTCACCGTCCTATCATCTAGCTGTAGCAACATGAAAGTTGGTCTGGCTCTACCAATACCTAGTCTCTTATAAATGGCCAGGGGCATTAGATTAATGTTGTCCCCCAAATCACACAGTGCTTTGGCAAAAGCCAAATTGCCAATGGTACAAGGAATTGTAAAACTCCCTGGATCAGACAACTTTTCTGCTATTGGTCGTGTTACCACATCACTGCAAGTCTGAATCAAAGTCACAGTCGCCAAGTCTTGGAAATCAAACTTGCGGGGACATCAAGTCATTCATAATCTTCGCATACCCAGGCATCTCTTTCATAGGACCAATCAGAGGAATGTTTACCTGTATCTGCTTCAGCATATCCAAGAACTTTTTGTACTGCTCATCCTTTTGGTATTTGGCCAGCCTTTGAGGGAATGGGGCTGGCGGTCTCTTCTTCCCAGTGATTTGGGATTTTTCTTTCTCAACTACCACCTCAACTACTCGCTCTGGGGTTATTTCCACTTCCTTTTCAGCCTCACTCTGCCCACTAGGTTCTCCTTCAGTAGTTTGTACTGCTACCTTTGTCAAGTTTGTGGAATCATCAATTTCGATTGGCACTGGTACTAGTGTATCTACCTGCCTGCTTTCACGAGCCAATTCTTGTTCCAAGTCTAAGTCTCTTCCATTGCGGAGACTCACTCCATCATCTGCTTCGGGCCATGGTCCTTAGGATTCACCTGAGTATCTACAGGTAAAATCCCAAGAGGACGATTGTTCACTACCATAGATATCTGGCCCAACTGCACTTCAATATTTTTAATAGCTACATCATGTACATCTACTCTCTCACTCATTTTGGCAGTCGACCCAATCACCTATTGCATCATCGCTTCAAGCCTGAAAAACCCATCTTCTTGCCTCCCCCATGTTGTTGCTGAGAAGGGTGGTATGCTTGCTGCTGATTTTGATTGTTATAACCTTGTGTCCTCTGATAAGGTGCCACATTACCATGAGGTCTCATGGCACCCATGTTTCCATTGTTCTGTTGCTGGTGAGGTGGTCTATACGGTTGGACTTGCTGACCCCACTTTTGTCCCCCCTGTCTCTGGCCTCCATAATTTGACACATAAATCATGTTTTCTGGGTAAGGAAGGTGATCACACTCTGCATTCCACTGATTACCAAATGGTTGACTAATGCAAGATGTGCATAAGCCCCCATTGGTTGTATCCACGATATGTACCTCCTGCTTTTGCATGATTCCTCCACCTTTTTAGTTAGTATGCTCATATGTGTTATCAAGGTGGCTACATTCTCAGCAAGAGTATTGGATGGGTCGAAGGGCACTGAATGAACTACAGGAGTAATGGGCGCATTCCTGGTTGTCCACCCCGACTTCTACGCCATTTTATCAAGCAGGATCTGGCTTTCTCTCCATGTTTTGCTCAAGAATTATCCACCAGCTGAAGCATCTACATTTTCCTTTACAGTATCAACCAGAACCATATAAAAATGCTGCCCCAACATCTGCTCTAGAATACTATGGTGCAGACAAATAACCAACATTCCTTTAAATCGTTTCCATGTTTCCTGCAATGTTTTAGTTGGCTTCTGTCTGAAGCTCAAGATTTCATCAATTTGTTGAGCTGTCTTGTTGGGTGGATGGAATTTTTTCACGAACTGCTTAACTAACTCCTCCCATGTGGTAATGGAATTAATGGGGAGCGGGTTTAGCCAAGTCTGGGCTGCTCCTGTCACTGAGAATGGAAACAACAACAGTTTTATCGCTTCCTGAGTGACGTTTGGCTGCCTCTGAGTCTTGCAAATCGACAGGAAATTCTTCAAATGCTGTTGGGGGTCCTCAATGTATGACCTGAAAATAGTCCCTTGTTCTGCAGCAAGTGCAGCATATTATTTGTAATCTGAAAAGACTCAGCCTGTATCTGAGGGACTAGTATCGCAGTGGCCAAATTCTGTGCCGTGGGTTGTGCCCAGTCATATAAAGGAGCCTCTGCCACTATCTGCGCAACTGGGTCTACCACGTCGTCCCCATTGTTGTTCCTGTTGTTTAGATCTTCCATGTCGGGTTCAAGTTGTTCAATTGATAGTTGTTGTTTGCTTTTCCGGTTGGCCCGATTCAAGGCCTTGAAAACTTTCTCGGGGTCAGATAAGGCTTCAAATACTTCACCAGTTCTCGATGAGTTTCTAGGCATGCACCTGTACAACCAAGTTGGAATACGTTAAAATTTCAGTGTATAGATGAAAATAGAAGAAAATTGACTATACTTAAGAAATTTGTATTTCTTCCAACTCTAATTGATAACACTATTAATTCCCCGGCAACAACGCCAAAATTTGATCACACTCAACTATTTCTTATAAAAAGACTAAGCGGGCGTTACAAATATAATATGAGTATTTAGCCCAGAGTCGAATCCAACAAGGAATTAACCTATCAATTATTGTTGTTAGACTACTCGATTCTCATTAATCAATTTCCCAAAGGTTATGAATATCACATTTCAGTATTTTTATTACTACAGTTGAATGAAATTAAATAAACTAAAAGACAACTAATATTGAGGTGTAAACAGATGCGATAAAGGTCTAATGTTATGGTTTCCCCCGTTGGTGAACTTCCTTCTTGTGTACTTCCTATAGTTTTGGTATAATTGTCTCTATAAATAATGAACACTCCAGCTACCATAATATCTCTCAAGTAATTATGATAATTTACTAGACGCACTCTCTCAAGTTACGCTAGCTAGTTGCAGTATAGTTCACTTTAGATTGCACCCGAGGTATTATTATCTCTAATACAACCTCTAATCCCTTGGTTATGGCTCTCGCCTATACTCCGGGAGTGATGTTGTTCAAACAACTACCTAAATATGCACTCTCTCTCAAGTAGATACATAATAAATAGGCACAACTAATTGAGGATCCTTTCAATTAACTACAACAAGAACGTAGTTGAACAAATAGAGATTAACAACCAACCAAAACTATATTAATACCACAATAAAGTCATCCCCCAACGGGTTCCACCAAAACCTTAGATTAGAAAAGTTAGCTACTCATAACAATAATGAAAACTATAAAAGAATTCCTGAACAATGATAAAAAGCACAAGAGAAGGAGATATGGATTGATGCGCAATTGCCCTCCTTGCCTCTTGCCCTTGATTTTCTGGTTCTAAACTCTAAACCTGGATTATCTACTCCTTTGGGCAAATTGAACCTTATATAGGTTAAGTGGATTGGCCCCGAACTTCGAAAAGTACCCTTTCAAAGTATTTTTCCCGTCTGGACTAGCGCGAGCGCGCTAATCTAACGCTAATGCCCGCGCTAATGGGGTTTCTGTCTTCCTCTAGAAAGCTGGACTAGCGCGGGCGCGCTAAGGTCGTGCTACATCCGACGCTAATTGGGTTTCCTACTGCCTCGATAAATCTTCAGCCTTCAAATCACCTCGAAATTACCCCATGGCCTGTTGTTCTTCAAATTCGCCCAGATCACCGTCATAACTCCTCAATAGCTTATTGTACTCCTGTGAAACACAAAATCACCATTAGAGCCAATTTATCATCATTTAACACACTTAAGATCGTGAAGCATCATTAAGTTAGAGTATAAATATACGCTAAACTATGTGAATTCAGCCTATTATCAATAACTGAGGTGGCCATCGCGTTCATGACTGGAATGTCGCGCTCACAAAGAGGAGGAAACAACTGGGTTAAGTTTGGTCTTTGCAATCATGAAAGTTGTTTTACGGTCGCGATGTGTATACCTGAGCATGCCACTTAAGTACCCTATTTCAAATGTTTTGGTTATTTGATCACATTTTGAATTATAGATCTCGGATTTAGGCGATTTTGGAAGGAGTTTTCATGATTTAGATTGGGGTAAGTATTGTCGTTTTGAGTATTCTAGCACTTTTTTCCTTATTTGATGTTTTACATATGTGTATTTATGGTTACATGAATTGCGGGGTTGATTGGTTTGTTTCGAGATAGTTTTGGATTGATTAGGGAAACCTATTCCCTTGGTTGGAGGCTTAAGTTGTGAGAGTTAACCGGAGCTTGTCTTTTGTTTATAAAACTTCGAAATGGTATTTTGATGATTCCAATTGCTTCATATGGTGATTTTGGACTTAGGCGTATGTTCAGATTTGGATTTTGAGGTCCCTAGTTTATTTTGGCTTGAATTGGTGAAAGTTGGAAACTTGAAGGTTTGGAAGATTGATAGGTTTGACTGAGGGTTGACTTTGTTGATATGGGGTCAGATTGCGGTTTCGGGATAGGTCCATTTTGACATTTGGGACTTTCATGCAAAATTTGAGGTCATTCCGAGTTGATTTGATATAATTCGACGTGAGTTTTGGAAGTTGAAAGTTCATTAAGCTTGAATTGAGGTGCAATTTGTAGCATTGATGTTCTTTGGGGTGATTTGAGGTATCAAGTAGGTTCGTATTATGTTATGTGATTGGTTGGTCTGATTGGACAGGGTCCGGGGTGCCTCGAGGATGTTTTGTATTGGTTTCAGACCATTTCCTCTTATTTTGGACTACTGATGACTGATATCTGGTTTCCTTCATCGTGATCACAACTAAGGACTAGCGTTCGCGGAGGTCATTTTGGCATCAGGCAGGTTTGTTCTTCGTGTATGCGAAGAGCATTAAGCCTTCGCGTTCGCGGGAAAAGGAGTACGTTCGCTCATGCATAGTTAAGGTGGCCATCGCGTTCATGACTTGAATGTCGCGTTCGCAAAGAAGAGGTTGCAGTTGGGTTAAGTTTGTTCTTCGAAATCGTGAAAGTTGTTCTACGGTCGCGATGTGTATACCTGAGCATGCCACTTATGTACCCTATTTCGAAGGGTTTGGTTATTTTATCACATTTTGAATTATATAACTCGGATTTGGGCAATTTTGGAGGGAGTTTTCATAATTTAGATTGGAGTAAGTAGTTTTTATTCGTATTTGTTTATATTTCATGATTCCAACATTGAATTAGCGATTGTGATGAATAAAATTGAAGATATTAGGGATTTTAATAAAAAAAATTCTAAAGTAAAAATTGATGATTTGAAGGCTGATTTGAGGTCAAACTCACATATATTTGGACTTGTATTCGATTGGGTGTTCGAAATTTATGAGTTTTGTCAAGTTCCGGGGTGCGGGCCTAGGATTGACCTTTTGGGTTGTCATTGCATAATTGAATCAATATTGTAGCTTTATCGTTTGGGCTTATTTTCTATGGCTTTTATTGATATTATTAAGTTGTTTTGGCTAGATTCGAGCCGTCCGAAGGTTGATTTGCACAGGAAGGGCTTCTTAGATTATTGACTTAGCTTATTTGAGGTAAGTATCGTGCCTAACTTTGTGTGGGGGAACTTCCTCTTAGGATTTGGTCTAATTGTATTCTTTGTATTATGTGGAACGATGTATACATGAGGTGATGGGTGTGTACAGAGACGTATGTATGGTAATTGGCTGGATTAGACCTTAGGCTATTAATATGCCTTGAATTGAAATTGTTTGTTATTTGAAGCGATCTTATTGTTATTCATACACTTGTGTTATTATTGTGATTCTTGTGCATATTGTTGTTAAGGCATATCTATATATTGTTATGGCTTTGATATTGTATTTTTGGCCGATGTGGTGGCATAAGTGCAAGTGTGGTGCGGTTGATTGTTTAGTTGTAGGAGATGCGCATGCGGCAACATAAGGGTGGTGTGTATATTGATGCACATGCGGTGAGATAAGGGGGCTTGAGTGCGTGTTGTAAGTAAGGGGAAATACTTCATTGTGATGCACACATGGCGAGATGAGGGGGCTTATGTGCGTGAATCTATATAGGGAAAGTGTCTTCAAATATGAAGCTCACGCGGCGTCATAAGGGTGATTTGTGATTATGTTATATGTTACTTCGGGGTGATTCTTGATGCTATTTTTGTGTTGGAACGGTTTGATGATTTGAACATGCCATTATTTTTCTTAAATGATTTTACTTTGTGTTTCACATAATTTGGTTAATTTGCCGTGTTATCACATGCTTATTCTTTGTTGCTATTTATTTGTTATGCTTTCCGTTGTTTGTTTTATATTGATATTCTGCACATGTTATTTGACTAGTGAGTGTCTTGACTTGAACTTCGTCACTACTCCACCAAGGTTAGTCTTGATATTACTGGGTACCGATTATGGTATACATCTACTATGCTTCTGCACATTTTTGTGCAGATCCGGGTACTTCAAAGCGTGTTGGTCATTAGTGGATTGATCCGAGTTGCTGGAGAGACTACACGGTATACCCGCTATTCTTCTCGTAGGCCTCAGAGTCACCCTCTTTAGTTATTTTATTACCGTTTACGTATATTCCAAATAGTGATGTACAAATTGAGATTTATTATGTATTTCTTGTAGAGCTCATCATTCAATATTACCGGGCTTTTGGATTTATAGTTATGGCATTCTGTTGTTGGTTATATTATGGCACCCTTTAGCTTTTCACTAATAATTAAGTTAGCATTTTTTGTTTATCTTGTTATGTGTTAGGCTTAATTAATCTTTAAAACTAGGTTCCATCACTATCCTCACGGTGGAATTTTGGGTCATGGCATAATATAAAATATTGAACAAGAAAGAACACAAGAAAGAGAACGGAGAATAATTTTGTTATTTTTCTTTTTTGGTGTTTACTCAATAGGGTAAAAAGATTCCTATTTATAAGAATAAAAATACATTCATATTTATAAGTACATATTCTATTACATGAGTACATGGATATAATGTAAGTTAAATGAACATATAAATGCATTCATCTTATTTGTAACACTCTCCTTAAATATATATCTAAAAGATAATTTGCCTTGCTAAAATTTTACTAGGACAAGTCCAGTAAAAAAAGCTTAGTGAAGAGAAAAGAGTACACATATCTTGTAATACGCATTAAATATTACCTCATTAGAAATCTTATCAAGAAAAATCGATCAGGATAAAATATTAGTTAAGGAAAAAAGAGTATATCATATATTATAACCCCCTCCCCCGCTCCCCCCGAAAACATCATTTGATATCCCAAAAATGACGTACTCCAGTCTTGTTCCTTAACTTCTCAAATATTGATGTCTTCAATGTCATAGTGAACAAATCTTCTAGATTATCACTTGAGCGGACCTATTGGACATATATCTCACCATTTTATTGAAAATTATGCGTGAAAAAGAATTTTGGTGAAATATTTTGTGTTTTGTCTCTTTTGATAAATCCTCCTTTTAGTTGAACTTCAAGAAACATTATCTTCATACGATATTTTTGGAGTCTTCTTCTTTCATTAAAAATCACACAGTTGTTGAATGTGTTGAGTCACTGATCTCAACCATACACATTCTCGACTAACATTATGAATAGTTGTTATCGCTGCATGATTTCAAGATGTACCAGCCAATGTTTATTTTTTTGAACGCCATGATATAGTTATATCTCAATAAGAAAATAGATAGTCTGTTTAAGATCGAACTTTATATGGATCAGACGAATAATTTGCATATGCATAACCAATCACTCGTGAAGTGGATTCATAACAAAAAAAAATCACATATCAGTAGTCCTTTGGAGGTATCCGAAGATATGCTTAACACCATTATAGTATATTATTGTTGGAAAGAAACCAAATCTTGCTAATAAACTTGCTGCAAAATATATATCTGGTCGAATATTATTTGCAAGATACATTAGTGCCCTAATTGTACTAAGATATAAAGTTTCATCACCAAGAAGCTCTTCATCATTTTCATGAAACCTTTTGTATCAAATAATCTCACAACTATCGGGATACTCAATGGATGTGCTTTATCCATATAAAAGTGCTTTAAGATCTTTTAAGTGTATGTTGATTGATGGACAAAAATTCTATATTACATATGCTCAATTTGTAGATCTAGAAATTTTTTTGTCATTCCAAGATCTTTCATTTCAAATTCTTTCTTCAACAGTCTATTGCTTTTGGAAGTTCCCAAGGAGTTTCAATGATACTTAGATCATCAATATCACAACGAATATAGCAAATTAAGATCCAGACCTTTTTATAACGACATAAAGACAAATTGAATTATTCGTATACCCTTATTTCCGTAAGTGTTCAATCATGCAATTGTACCACATTCTCCCTGATTGTTTCAATCTGTAAAAGGATTTTGAAGTTATATTGAACAAGTTTCCAAAAATCTTTATATGTTTCAGGAACTTTAAACCTTTCAGGAGTTTTCATATAAATTTGGTTGTCTAATATGCCATACAAATAAGTTGTGATAACATCCATCAGACGCATATCAATTTTTTCATGAATTGTCAGATTTATAAGATACCTAAATGTGATTGCATCCATCACAGACGAATATATCTTCATATAATCAATGGCAGGCCTTTGCAGAAATCCTTGTGCTGCAAATCATACTTTTATATCTAACGACTTTATTTTTATCATTTTATTTTTTTACAAAACCCATTCATACCCCACTGGCTCTATTCCAACAGGTGTTCAGACTATATGTTTGAATAATTCACGCTTTCCAAGTAAAGTTAATTATGCCTTGTCACGGCCCAAAATCGCACTACATGGCTGCGATGACACCTAACATATCATCTAGGCAAACCAATTACATAGCAATTGAATAAATAACAGTATTAAAGAAATATAACAAGTCTAATAGAGATTACAACATAAATAAGTATAGAACAACACAAACAAGTGAAAAAAAGTAATACAATCCTCCAGCAACTAGTGTCATTGAGTACATGTGCTCTAAGAGTGTCAAGATACAATAGCCTGAATAAATACAACACTATCTGAAATAAACAATAGTCTCAAAATAGTAAAAGAAGATGACTTCGAGGTTTACCGATGAACATGTTACACTAACTCGTGTCTCTTGGAACCACAATGATCTACTCCTCAGCTTTGTTAGTGCCAACACCTGGATCTACACAAAAATTTATTGAAGTGTAGTGTGAGTACAACCTATCCAATGTACTCTGTAAGTATCAAGACTAACCTCAGCGAAGTAGTGGTGATATTGGTCAACTAATAATTACTATCATAACCTAAACAATTAATAATACAACAAGAGTCTATCAGAAATAGCAAATAAGAAGATCCAAAACAATTAGCAAAAACAATATCATGCTTTCAGATAAGAAATAATCAGAACTCACATTAGTTCATCAAATCAGCATATAAATATGATATGCATCACAAATCATTATTATAAATGCAATTTATAAGAGTCTATAATGTCTATGCATGGATAAGACCCGCTCCAAAAAATCGACACTCCCCAAGTGTCCAACAAATCTGCACACACAGGATCCAAGATATAATGGGTGATCACCTGACTCTGGAGGGACGTATCAAAATTGATATGATGCATGGAAAACTTACGTGCTCATAATAATAATGCTCGCGGTGATAACTCGCATGCCTAAAACATACCAAACACACGGACAACTTATGTGCCTCAATCCCAGTCCATAAGAGAGTTTCCAATACAAAATGTATGCATATGCATCATAAATAATAGAAAGGAGATGTATGGACATGAGAGATATACATACAAATATGAAGGCAAGTGAACAATGTGACTACGACTAAAAGGGGTAGAACAAATGCCAAGAATAGTTTCTAACGTAATAAAGAGAGACCACATAGTCATACAAGAGAGATAACAAGTCATAAATAACATATGATGTCAAATCATGACATAAAATAGCTTAAAAAGCTCGTTGAGCATGAATAGCCCATGCACTCATATATACGCTCGACATCACGCAGATACAATGCTCCCAAAATATAGAAAATAATCAAATAAGGTCAATTTTCTAAGGTAGATTCCTTCGAGCAAAAGCTTGTCAAGATACTTACCATTGAAAGCCAAATCAACCCTCCAAAATCACCCTTTCTTTAGAAATTACATCCAACTGGATTAAATCTAACCTAATAACTCTCAATAAAGTCAAATAATATCATGGAAATTAATTTTAAATAATAAAGTTTCAATCTTTAATTAATTTTTAAAAAGTCAACTCTGGACCACATGGTCAAAACCCCAGTCTAGTGGTAGATCCCGTTTACCCATAATTTCATGAGTCAAAACATGTGTTTAATTTTCAAATCGAAGTCTAAATCGATGCTCAAAAGCTCAATTTATCCTCTCTTAAGTTGTAGACTAAAATCCCAAATTTCAATTTAAAATTATATCTTTTAGGAGTAAAATTTCACGGAGAATCAAGATATATGTTCAAATTCAAGTGAAAATTACTTACCTCCAAGAATGTAGTAAAATCACTCTTCAAGTTCCTATCCTCGCATTTACCAAAACTCAAAATATTAAAGTTGGAAAAATCCCAAAATTCTGGACTTAAATTATCCTTAGATCCAAATATTCTTTGCGAACGCGGCCCCGGCCTCACCTTCACGAAGCAAGAAAACTCTGCTGTTGAGATCCTTCAGCGCGAACGCGACATGAGTCACACGAACGCGAAGGTCATCTGTCTCACCTATTCGGGAACACGACCATCTCCTTCGTGAACGTTAAGGCCAATGACCCAACCTGTAAGGCCCCGTAAAATTTTTCCTAAAACCCGGGGTTTCGTGGTGCCGAGGTAGGCGTAAGGAAAGTGCTGGGGGGTTGAAGGAAAATGCTTGGCAGAAAAAGGCATTTCTGCAGCCCACTATGCGTCCACGGAATGGCCGCAAAGTAAAGCAGTAAACTAGGCAACTTTGGATGATATTTCGAGGCCAATTATGCGACCGCAAAATGATTTTGTGGGCCGCACACTGATCGCAGAACCAACATTGAGATTTTTCAGAAGGGAGTTCTGCGGTGCATTATGCGACCGCAGAACAGGTCTGTGGGCCATAAAATGGCCAAATACCCAGGCAGTGATGCCCAATTCCGGAGGGCCATTTCACGGCTCATTCTGCGGACCGCATAAGCATTGTGCGGTCGCTTATGCGACCGCAAATCGTGTTCGGGGCTTCATTTTTATGGTTTTATAAGCCCGACCCTACTCTTATAAAATAATATTGGGGGTCATTTTAGAAGGTTCAAACTTATATTTTGAGAGTGGGGGAAGTGCTCTAGAGTGTGAGAAGGATTCCTCGGCCAATTTGTCCTAAGTTTTTGCTCAAATCCTGAATGACTAACAAGGAAAACTCACTAGGCGTTCATCCTAGAGGTAAGATTCTACACCCTAAACCTCAATTTCGAAATTTAACTAGAAATGGGTAATTAGTAAGATAATTCTTGGGTACGGGAGTTGTTTATTTTGCATGCATATGTTATCAAGGAATGTAGGAAGATTGTTGAGCTAAAATGGTAAACAATGGGTTGTGGGATGATGGAATCCTCCATGAAAGAGCCTTGAAACCTTAATTCATGCATAGTATTTGATAAAATGCTCAAACAAGCTAGAACCATGAGTATATTTCTAATTTTGGTTAAACTTGTTACTTTTCTAAAATAGATTGAAGTTGCTAAAAATTTACGGAACATTTAGAGTTTAAGGAAGCTCAAATGAGATGTGTTGGCTAAACTTCTCACTTAAAAGTTGAATTTCCACGATGTTCTTGTAAGTCTCGAGTTGCCCAATATGAATTGATTTTTATGAATAAGTTCGGTGTCGAAGGATGTATTTATATGAAAACGTTCAAAATGTGTTCTAAAATATTCCTATCATTTTATGTTGTTCTTTCGGGACGTGTTCAAAGTATAAGTATGTATTAAAATATTGTGACTTCAAGTCAAGCCCAAACTGAAGTGAACATGTCAAATTGCTTAAGAAATCACATGTGCCTAAGACCCTAAATTGCTCAATTGTGTGCTTAAAGTCTTGAAAAGAAATGTTTGTTGTTGGAAATCCGTGTTAATGTTGGAAAGTAGAATGGTGAGCATGAATTATGAAGTACGGCCATTGTGCCAAAAATTATTTTGCGTTATGGCCAATGATGCAAATAAAATCAATAATGTGTAAAAGAATATGAATTGAGTGGCATATTTTTGTAATAATAAATGCCTTGGGAGTATCGTCTAGCCACCGAGGAAGGGTGGGTTGGAACGACCTAACTCTAAAACTACATGTGTCGGTGTAGGAATAATTGAGGGGTAAATCCCCGTGCTAATGTGATAAGACTGTTTCCACTTATATGGGATGATATTGGTATATTGAGATGTTTTCCCTTAAATGGGATGAAATTATTTCTAGCAAGATGTGATGTAATTTCAATCCACAAGACATTATGGTGAGACGGCTTAGCCGATCGGGCTGATATCGGACGCCATTGCCGCGCACAGGTGGTATTGTGAGTGTAGGCCTCTAGGCGAGACGGCTTAGCCGGTCGGGATGAGATCGGACTCCCTGCTAAAATACGGTGGTGTATCGGTGCTTAAGACCTCCCAATTTAAATAAATGAAAATTACACGAAATATACATTGCCCTAACTGGACACATTGTTACTATTTGAGTCTCTTATTGATTTTGTGTTTCATTCTCCGTTTACTGTTACTTGTTTTATTATAAGGGTGTTTAGTTTTTATACTATTACTATTCCATATGTACTAAGATCTCTTTTCCGGGGGCGCTGCATCTTCAATGGATACAGGTGGTTCCATAGCAGGTAATAGGGGCCAGTGATAGCAGCTCACCCTCTCTTCAGCTGACTTGGTGAGCCCACTTCATTTCGGGGTCCAGTATCTCTTATCCTTGTACATAGTGTTTTAAGGTATAGACAGGGCCTTGTTGCTGGCACTGTCATAGCAACCTTTTGTTTCTGTTAGAGTCTCCATAGACACTGTGTGGGTGATATATGTTTTGGGAAAGTTAAACTAAAAATGTTGTAATTGTATCATCTGTTCTACTTTAATTATGATTGTACGATGTTTGAAGATTTGTTAATGACGTAACTAATGTAAATGAACCGACGTTGTTCACATGACTTCTTGCTGACTAAATAATGAAGTGCATTCTTCTCTTTTTCTGTGGGTTAGTTGGGTAGACGGTACTGTGCAAGCTTGCTTGACCGAAGTAACTCTGTTGAGCGCCGGTCGTGCTCCCCGAGGTCGGGGCGTGACACAACCCCTTTCACAAACACCACTACAATTTCGCAAATGCGAAGGCCAAAACCTCCAGCCCAATATTCTTCTTCGCGGATGCGAGCCGAGCTCCATGATCGTGAAGCACACCAAACACCAGCAATATCAGCCATCTCAATCATACTTAGGGTGGTTCAAAACACGCCCGTGCATCTCGAAAACCCATCAAAACATTCAAACAAGTCCATTAACACTACCCGGACCTATACAAAGTCTCAAAATACCTATGGAATCATCATATCTACGAATTAAAGGCCACACCACACATTAAACTCTCTTAAGTTCATTAACTTCTAAACTTCCAACCAAGCGTCTGATTCATACGTAGGCACTTTGAATTACAACAAAAATTTGCATATAATTTCCATTCAACAAAATGAACCTATACCCAGTCCTATAACAATAATCAAAACCCGATAACACCAAAGTGAACCAGCGGTCAAACTAAAGAACTCTCTAGTTCTTCAAATTGCCAACTTTCGGCAAATATAGTCAAATTCTTCTAGGAGCATCCAAAACCAAAACCAAGAATACGCCTAAGTCCAAAATCACCATATGAACCTATTGGAACCTTCAAATCACTAGTTCGAGATCATTTAATAAAAGTCAAATATTGGTAAACTCTTACAACTTAAGGCTTCTAAAATAAAACTAAGTGTTTCAAATCACTCCCGAACCCCATGAAGACCAAAGCATCCATCCCTTAAAGTCAAAAAATATCAAATAAAAATATGGGACCCATCATATAGGGAAGAAGGGTTCTATTATTCAAAACAACCGACCGAGTCGTTACACAACCCACCACTTAAATAAATGTTCGTCCTAGAGCGGGTTTATAAACATACTTGAGCTTCTAAAATGGTGTGGATATCTTCTTTGCATATATGACTCGATCTCCCAAGTGGCCTCTTCGCTCGGTTGGCTCTCTAAAGCACCTTTACTGATGTGATATCCTTAGACATGAGCTTTTGAACCTGCATATCCCCAATGGTCATCGACTCCTTTTCGTAAGCAAAATTCTCATATATTTGTATTGTAGTGATGTCCAAAGCATGTGAGTTGTCTTCATTATACCCATGAAGAATGGATAAATGAAATACCGTATGAAATCCAGAAAGAATATGAGGCAAAGAAAGTCTATAAGAAACCTCGCCAACTGTCCCCAACACCTCAAATAAACCAATGAACCTCGAACTCAACTTGCCCTTCTTCCCAAATGTCATCACATCCTTCATAGGTGAAACTTTCAAAGGTACCTTCTCATCCTTCGTAATGCGACATCACAGAACTTTCCATCCCCGTAATTCTTCTGCTTGGATTGTGCCATACGAAGTCACTCAGGAATCAACTTCACATTCTCCAAATTATCACAAACCAGATTAGTATTGAACAACCTAGCCTCACCAGGAGCAAACCAACCAATAGGAGATCGACAATGCCCATACAAGGACTCCTACAGAGTCATCTGAATGTTTGATTAGTTATTATTTTTTTAAGACAACTCCGCCAATGATAGAAACTAGTCCCAATTACCTTCGAAATCAGTAACACAAGTCCTCACCATATCTGTAAGGATCTGAATAGCCTACTTAGACTGAACATCCGGCTGTGGGTGAAAAGTTGTGCTTAACTCCACCTGTGTGCCTAACTCACACTGAATAGCTCTCCAAAAGTGCAAAGTGAACTTAGTGCCCCGGTATGAAATGATAGAAATTGATACGCCAAGCAACTGAACAATATCTCTAATATATATTTGATCCAACTTCTTTAAGGTGTAAGAAGTCATCATCGAAATAAAATGTGCATACTTAGTCAATCTATCAACAATGGCCCAAATGGAATCAAACTTCTTCAAAGTCTATGGCAAGCCCACCAACAATGTTCATATTGATGCGCTCCCACTTTCATTTCGGTATAATCAGCCATTGATTCAAACCACCTGGGTTTTGATGTTCATACTTCATATGTTGGTAATTCAAACACCGTGAAACATTCCCAACAATGTCTTTTTTTATCCTCCGCCACCAATAATGTACCTTGAACTATGAGCCTTCTAGAGAATTAAATCCCTCAAACTAGTGACATTTAGGAACACAATCTGACACTAAAGTTTCAATACACCATCATATCTAATAACCATCTTCATGGCACCACCTCGTTGCACTGTATTCTTGAACACCGACAAATATGAGTCATCATATGTGGGCCATAATGCACCCATACAAGGACGACTATGCAACAACACGAGAAAGAACTCTACTAGACTCTGAAATATTCAATCTCGCAAATCTATTGGCCGAATCCTGAACATTCATAGAAAACAACTTCTCTTCAAATGGAATAAATTCCAAACTCCCCAGTCTCTGCTTTTCTACTCAAGGAATCTACGACCATATTTGCGTTACCCGGATACTGGATGGTGACAACATAATCCTTCGACAACTCCAACCACCTCTGCAGCTTCATATTCAAATTCTTTTTCTTGAACAAGTGCCGAAGACTCCGATGATCAGTGTAAACCTCACCTGACACACCGTACAAGTAATGCCCCAAATCTTAGTGCATGTACAATAGCTACCAACACTAAATCATAAACTAGAAAGTTCTTCTCAGGAGGCTTCAACTGACATGACTCATAAAAAATCACCTTACCCCTCCTGCATCACTATTGCCCCAAGGACAATGTAAGAAGATCAAAATACACGATGTATGGCCAAGAATCTGCGGGCAACACCAATACTTGAGCTATAATCAAAGCAGTCTCAAGATTCTGATAGATCTCCTCACACTCGTCAAACCATCTGAAATGAACGCCCTTCTGAGTCAACTTAGTCAATGGGACTGCAAGGGATGAAAATCCCTTGATGAAGCGATGATAGTAACCTGCCAAACCTAAGAAAATCCTGATCTTTGTAGTAGTAGTAGGTTTAGCCCTACTTTGAACCACCTCAATATTCTTAGGGTCATCCTTAATACCATTAGTAGACACAACATGACGCAAGAATGCAACAGAATTGAGCCAGAACTCACACTCAAAAAGCTTGACATAAAGCTTATGATCCTCCAATATTTGAAGTACTAATTTAAAGTGCTACTCATTCTCCTCCCTACGGCGAAAGTAAACCAAGATGTCATCAATGAAGACAATTACAAAAGAATCTAAATATGCCTTGAACACACTGTCCATCAAATCCATGAATATCACAGAGCATTTGTCAAACCAAATGACATTACCAATAAACAATAATGACCATAACGAGTCCTAAACGTCATCCTTAGTATATCTCAGGCCCTAATGTTTAACTGATAATAACTCGATGTCAAGTCCATCTTAGAGAGCACCTTAGTACCCTGAAGCGAATCAAACAAATCATCGGTATGAGGCAATGGATACTTGTCCTTGATGAAAACCTTGTTCAACTTCCTGTAATTTGTACACATCCCCTTATTTCCTCCAAGTCAGTGATATTAGCCGCAACATGCTGAGACACGGGTATGAACCGGGAAAAGGATTGGGAGCAGCTTTGCAGGAAATTATGGAACCTATTGTTCCTTTTGAGAAGAAAGGTACTTTTGACTTGAGCTTCAAACCAACACAACCTGACATAGACAGAGCCAAGGCCCCTAAGAAGAATGGTTGGACTTTTTCAAAACCAATTCCTCACATTTTCTCTCTTTTGTCAAGTCGTGAATTGAAAAAGCCAGGATCCTTCTACTCAAGATAATATAGAACAATATGCCAAGGTGTCAAGGATATGTTCTATGGGGTCAATATGGTTCAAGTTGGTGAGAACTCTATCCATGCAAGCGTGTATTTGAATTGTCAAGATATCTGACTCAAGAATTGGGAAGAAAGTCCTCTCCCCACAAGGAAAGGGTCTTTGTAGTCTGTTTTGCTTTTTTCTTAGAGTTGGATTATTCTTAGGGTTATAATCCAGATATTTTAGTCAAATAAAATATTCTCGCCAAGTCAGATGAAAGTGCAAATAGGATCATATCATATTCCAAATCAATGAGAAGGTAAATGAAAATGTGTCAAGTGTACAAACAAGATATTCTAGCCAATCAAATATGGTATTGGCACTTCTTCAATCTGATTGGATGAAAGAGAATTTATTCTCATCACAAGTTTTATCTCCCACAATTATAAATAGGATTCACATAATTTTAAAAAAATATCAGAATTCTAACAAGAATCTAGTGAAAGCTCGTGGATCAATGATTACAAATTTATCAACAAGCAGCAAGGATTCAAGTATTTCTACACAAGTTTCATACTCAAAGATCAAGGACGAAAGCAAATAGAATACTGGGCATCAAAGATCAGAGTCATTTGTTTGTGAGATAATTATTGTCCGCGGTGACCATGAAAGCATTCATGAAAAATAAGTCAAACCCACATTCAAGTTAAAGATTACAATTTGGATATCAAGCTTTAACAAATTGAATTTAAACTCAAATCAAGATCAAATCCATCATTATTCAAGATCAAGCTAGAATTAGAGGAATTACAAAGATTGTAGAAATAATGTTATTTAGAATTATATATTACAATTGTTATAATATTTCTAGCACTAATTATTTTTCTTGACAAGCATTTACTATCTACAATTGTTTGGCACATTCGGTGGACAATCTCTACCTCTCATCTCATCGTTTTAGTCCTCAAAGTTCAAGAACATAAAAATGGATTATAATAAGATCAACTCTCAATCAACTTTCTCTATGGAGACCGATTCTAAGTTCTCTGTTCATGTGAAAAGAATCCTCTATGTTACAATGGAAAGCCTTAGACAGTATTGAGACAAAAAGCACTCCAAGTACAGTCTGCATAATCTCTTAGTTTTGGCTGATCGTCCTCAAAAGTAGCAAGATTCTTTACCAACTCATTTGGAGAAAGAAGAAACAATGTTGAAATGGTTGAGAAGACCCTAGGTCTACTTAGCCTCTTTGTATTACCATGAGGATAAAGGATGGTACCTCGAACGAATGATCTTTTCCACTTATACCGCATGACATGAGCCAGTGAAAGACCAGTTTATGTGACAATACATACATCATCTACAAAAGCAATTTATGTGACAATCCAAGCTATTATACATCATTTACGATAACCATACGGTTAGATCTAAGTTTCAATGATGAAAAATAATATTACTCTTATTGTAGGTACCCATGTTCAAATAGTATTCCAGAAGCAAAGCAAGGCGTAAAGAAAGGACTGTTAAAGGAAGCAACCCATGATATTTAAGGAAGGAAACTTCAAATCAACCGAATATCATATCGAATAGACGACCACCTAAGGAAGCAATTCATAAGTTACAAAGAAGGAAGGTCAATATCAACAGAAGATCATCGAGCCTAAAAATCCGCTTGGATTATCAATCCAGGTATCAAAGGAAGATCATGTCATGCCTGAAGATCTGCACAACTATCAAATCGGGTCAATGTAGGAACGCATTTACTCTTCGATGATTCAAGGATTAGCCACTGAGGAGCTCCACACTTATTCTTCGAAAGAATATCAAGATTTATTCTCAGGATCAATTCCTTTGGGTTGCCACTCTCTCACAAGAATCAAAGCATATCTCCTCTCAAGTTATATTTATAGTCGGTGACTAAGAACATCAAAATATACTTTTGTCTAACCAACCTCAAGCTCTTTTTTCTTCTCTTCACAAGAATTATATTTCAACTTGACTTACCGTGTAACAATCAAAGAGAAAAAAAGTAAGAAATATTGGTAAGATATTGTATCTAAAGATTTGAGAGTTACTTAGCATAAGAAATCAATTGGCGTGCATAAGAATCAGTCCAAGACACTTGACCCAGGACACCAAGGAGCTTTAAAGATATATCACTCTTGCAACCCTAGGAGACTGGAATATGATTCACATTGAATTCAAACTGGTAAATTAGTCTACTAATAATCAAAAATAAAAAAGGACAATAATTCACCCTCCTCTTTGTACTTTCACATACAAGCGTCAGTGATCAATGCTTCATCCATGGAGGAGCAGCTAGCAAAAAAAGTAATTGAAGGCTTGACCAAGTATATGCAAAATCAAGACACTCAATTGATAAGTTGATAAACAAGATGGAAGGCCTAACGGAAAGAGAATCCAAATTCGCACCTAAGAAACATCTAAAAGCTCAAGAGATTTATTCTCCCCAAACCAGTAGTACTCGCCTAGGAAATTCTCGTCTTTGTTGAAACGGTGATTCCAATCAATCGACTAAAGGATTAACCCATGTTTCTTCATTATGTGTGGGATTTTGGAATGTTTTGTTAACTTTTTATTGGAATACATTTTGATCTTTTCACTGTCTCTTGAAGTATCAATATGTGTTACTACTTTAGCATGTCATTAATAGTCATAGGTGATTCGACAGTATAACATATAGTAGCAAAAAAAGATAAAAAAATTATTATTATTTTAACTTGTATTCACAGGTCGACCATTACACACCATGAGGGTGTTGAGTGTAACAGTGAGTACAATGTTATACATTAAATCGCACCTATTTTAAGAATATGAATCGAATAAGTAGCTACTGGAATTGTGAATGATATATGCGTGTAGAGAGTAGTAAAACTCTCATGTTAGTATTGAATTCCTTATTCTGTGTTGATTGGATTTCTTCATGAAGCTCTTGTATAAACCTAATATGTTAGCAATCTTATAGCTCTTGTTGCTTGCAGATCACACGAACTACTGATTTATTACATATTTAAACTACATGTTTTATTACAGACATAACTACTGATATATATGTTTTCTTTTCTCTCCTGATTAAAAAGGGCTCAAACGTACTTCTTTGTGTGAGACACATGAATTTTTTCTCTTGTTGTGCCAAATTAACACACATAATAGAAAAAATATTTAGTTTGTAGGAGTAAATTTTATTTCGAAGCAATTCAGATTGGACTTGGGACAACTCTTTTAGTAGTAATTTTAACAATTTTCGCAGTGTAGAAAAGGGTACACTATTGTGAACACTTAGATATTGCAGTTATATATAATTTTTATACATCAAAACTGAATTTTCTTCTTTTTAATACTTAGAAATTATGGTTAATACACTAGCTTGTGACTTTTTATCTTTTTGCTTTGTTGATCAACGGTGGTTTGAGAGATCTATAACTTGAGGAAACAAGAAAATATGCATTTTTGAATTAGTACATTCAAAATTATGAAGCTTGTTCGATGGAGAAATAAAAAGGATAAAAATAGAAAAAATTAAATGGCTAATTATTATTTATATCAACACCCAAGACACCTAACAATTTTAGGTGCCAATTATTTACTTATATATGGTCAAACTACTCCAAAAAACTACTGACATAAGCTGAAGCCGTGGAAGAAATTTTATATGTACAGACCATTGTCCAATTTTGGATGGATGCACGTGCTTGCTGTCTTACCAGCTGTGGCTGACACGTTATTTATGCGCCGCGACTCAGTATCTTATATTAAAGTAATCCAACAAGGCAATGATGATAATAGTCTAACTATAACTAAAATAAAGGAAACCAAAAAAAAAAGAGTAGGATACTTAATTGTCTTTGAACAAAGTGAACGATGAATTTGGGAGAAAAGGATCAAATTTGCTCCTTTAGAATTTCCTCAGTACGTTAAACCGTTGGTCTAATATTATCTGTACCACTAGAAAATATAAGGCGTAAATTTACTAATTAACACTACAAGAATGAACATAATGAAAAAATAAAATTGAGCAACTTGAAATAGTCTGTGGTTCTTATTACACCTAAGTTTCTGATGTTCTAAAACGTCAATATCACACAAGAGGGGATGATTTGTGTGGTGTCCAATTTTCGCGTGCACTAGTTATAAAAGGACCAGGTTCTTCTATGTGTTCCAACCTATACTGTTTGCGGAATAAATAAATACAGAAAATAAATAACACAAGGATTTTACGTGGAAAACACCTGGCTCAAAAGGTAAAAAACCACGACCTACTTTCCAGTAGAATTTTCCCAAACACTCCACTAAAATCACTGAGACAAGATTCTCTTTTGGATTCGCCTGAAATCTTGTACAAAGTCCTACACTGAAAATAATGTCAGGTCTACTAGCAGTGAGATACAGCAGTGAACCAATCATTCCCCTATACAGCTTTTGATCAACAGATGAACCAGGTTCTCTACATCTAGTTTAGTGGCTGCTGCAATAGGAGTGTCAATTTCTTTGGAATCTTCCATTTTAAACCTTTTAAGCAACTCTTTCACATACTTTTGCTGATGGATCGTAGTTCCATTTGAATTTTGTTTAATTTGTAAGCCTAAAAAGAAATTAAGCTCACCCATCATGCTCATTTCAGATTCACTCCCCATTAGTTTAGCAAATTCTTTACTTAGCTTTTCAGTGGTTGCTCCAAAGATTATGTCATCTACATATATCTGAACTACCAAGAGATCTTTACCTTTTTCCTTTAAGAATAAAGTACTATCAATTTTACATCTTTTGTAGTCATGCTCAAGCAAGAATTTTGATAACCTTTCATACCATGCTCTGGGAGCTTGCTTGAGACCATATAGTGCTTTGTCAAGTTTGTACACATGATCAGGATTCTCCTTGTTCTCATACCCTAGAGGTTGCTTGACGAACACATCTTCCTTTAGATGGCCATTTAGGAAGGCACTCTTGGCATCCATATGGTGAATGATGAATTCTATGTAAGCAGCAAATGCTATGAGGAGTCTTATTGCTTCCAGCCTTGCCACTGGAGCAAAGGTTTCATCATAGTCTATGCCTTCCTCCTGACTGTATCCGTGAACCACCAATCTTGCCTTGTTTCTTGTAACTGTTCGATCTTCATTAAGTTTGTTTCTGAAGACCCATTTTGTGCCAATTACTGATGTATCCAGGGTCTTGGTATTGGATGCCAAACTTGACTTCTTTCAAATTGGGTGAGTTCATCTTGCATGGCATTCAACCAGTCTGCATCCTGCAAAGCCTCGGCAATATTTTTAGGTTCAATAAGAGATAGGAAAGCATCAAAAGCACACCGATTCTTCAAAGAGGATTTGGTTTTGATTCCAGAGGTTGGATCAGTGATAATGTTCTCATGGGTGAGAGATTTGATATCTGTATGGTTTCACAACCAACTGGTTACTCCTTGAAGTTCCTTCAGTGTTTTGTTGTTATGGAACAGGATCAGGTCCAGGTTCCGATAAGGTTTGGAAATTAATTTGTTCAATTCCCCCTGTTATGTTGCCAGTGAGGGATGAACCTGTTTCATCACCTTTTTCTTCCTTCAGTGTTGCATCAGTTTGGACTGAGTTTCTGACCAGTCCAATTTCTTCATCCTCTTGTTCCTGTCTCTCATAAATAATGTTAGTTTCATCAAAAATTACATGTGCACTTTCTTCAACACACATATTTCTTTTGTTATAGACTTTATAAGCCTTACTATGTGAAGAATATCCCAAGAATACTCCCTCATCACTTTTGGGATCAAACTTACCTAGGGAGACTTTACCATTGTTGTGCACAAAGCAATTACAACCAAAAGCCCTAAGGTGGTATATATTAGGCTTTCTCCCTTTAAGTAACTCATAGAGAGTCTTCTCTACAAGTGGTCTAGTGATACACCTGTTTATGATATAGCATGCAGTACTAATAGCTTCTTCCCAGAAGCTATGAGGTAGTTTACTAGAAAGAAGCACAGTCCTAGCCATATCTTCAAGTGTCCTATTCTTTATTTCAACTACTCCATTTTGTTGTGGAGTTTTAGGAGCAGAAAAGTTGTGATCTATGCCATGCTCATCACTAAATTCAGCAAATTTAGTATTTTCAAATTCAGTGCCATGATCAGACCTAATTGATGCAAGTTGATTTCCTAATTGTTTTTGAATTTTTCTAACAAAGGAAGTAAACATGTCGAATGCCTCATCTTTAGATGTTAGAAAAAATGTCCAGGTAAATCTAGAATAGTCATCAAGAAGCACCATTACATATCTCTTACCACCTCTACTTAAGGTTCTCATAGGACCACAGAGATCCATATGGACCAGTTCCATCTATCAGGTGGTACTTACCACTTTCTTGCTTCTGAAAGAGGATCTTACCTGCTTCCCCCTTGCACGGGTCTCACAGACTTTGTCTTCGTTGAACTTAATGTTAGGTACACCTATCACTAAGTCCTTGGAGACTAGTTTGTTAAGTTGACTCAGACTTGCATGTCAAAGTCTCTTATGCCAAAGGAGGGGATCACTGTCAAGCACACTTAAGCATGTTAATTCATTATCCGAAAGTGTGGATATATCTATGATGTATATATTTTTCACTCTTTTTTCCTGCAAAACAATCTTGTCAGTGATAATATTTATTACAAAACATTTTGTAGAGGTGAATGCTACAAAATTACCTCTTTCACACAGTTGTGACACACTGATTCGACTATATTTCAAGCCATCTATTAGGTAGACATTCTCAATAGAACGACTGTCATGCTTACCTACCTTACCAACCCCAATGATTTCACATTTCTTTCCATTTCCAAAGGATACATTTCCTCCTTTGAGGTCCTCAAGTGAAAGGAACTGGTCTTTGTTACCAGTCATGTGTTTTGAGCAGCCGCTATCCATGTACCATTTTTGGCTACTTCCTTTCACTTGAACCTAAAAAAGAAAATCAGGGGTTAGTCTTAGGAACCCAAACTAGTTTGGGTCCTTTTCTATAAGAAAAAGGATGAATTAAATTCTTTTTAGCCAAATTTGGTAACCACTTCTTCCCTCGAACAAAATTTTTATTCTTTTGACTGGCCTGCTCTTTTGCATTCCATTCACTTTTGTAGTGATCAGTCTTACCACAGTGGGTACATATTTTGTTATCAGGAAGGGTGAGGTACTTACTTTTAGGATCCCATTTAGACAGCTGATTCCCAAAGCCAAGTCCTCTCTTATTGCTACTATGATGTTCCTGTAGCCATGTCAAAGCATCGGAGGATCTGTTCCATTTACAAGTTATGTCTAGTTCATGCTTGACCTCACCAAGTTCCTCCTTCAACATTCTTATCTGTTCATCCTTCCTATACAACTCATCTTTTAGTTTACCTACATTTTCTTCAAAGGTGAGTTGAGAGTTGTTAGCTATCTTCTTACTGGTTCCTAGTTTCAGTTTTAGATTTTAACTCTAGGACATTTGTCTCAAGTGGATGAACCTGGTTCTTCATAGAAGTATTTTCACTTACAGTCTCACTTACTCTGAGTTCCAGTTTTTACACTTTGCTTTTAAAATTACACACTCCTTAGACATATGTTCCTTTTCCTTATTAATTACTTCAGATTCATCAATAAAGTCTAGCAGTAATTCAGAGAGTTTTTCTTTGGACAAGAATTTAATCTTGTCTTTGTGATGGAATATACTTACATAAGATTCCTCATCTGATTCACCAATTGCCATAAGTGCTTGTTCAACTTCATCTTCATCATCTGACTCCTCATCTGAACTTTCTCCCCAAGCAGCGACCATAGCCTTTGTTGATACTTTGTTTTTCTTGGGATGAACCTGTTCCTTCTTTTGGTTCCTTCGTTCAGACCTTTCCTTTTTTCCATTCAACTTCCCACTGAGGGAAACTCTTGATGTGATGATCAGTCTTCCCACATTTGTAGCAGCCCTCATTAGTTGATTTTTTCGGTACCCTTGCCTTGTTGTAGTTTCCACCTCTTGCAGAGCCCTTTCTTCTCATAAGATATTTCTTGAAATCCTTGGTGATCATAGTCATTTGATCTTCTTCCAGAACTTCTCCTTCAGTGATTCTCAATTCCAGGCTCCTTTCCTTCTTGGGAACATCCATATTCATTGCCTACCTTCTAAGTTTATAGGCAGTAAGATTTCCAATTAGCTCATCCAGTTTGAGAGTTGCAATGTTCTTGGATTCTTGAATTGCAGTGATCTTGCTCTCCCAAGATACTGGAAGAACCATTGTAAAAATCTTCTCAACCTTGTCTTCCTCAAGAAGAGTCCTTCCAAGATATTTCAGTTCATTCGTCAATGTAGTGAACCTAGTGTACATATCTTGAATGGTCTCTCCTTCCTTCATAGAGAAATTCTCATATTGAGAATATAGTAGAGTACCTCTGGATCTCTTCACTTGAGCAGTTCCTTCATGAGCCACTTGCAAAGTGACTCAAATTTCATTGGCAGTAGTGCAACTTTGAATTTTGCTGTACTCATCTAGACCAAGTCCAGACACAAGCCACTTCTTGGCCTTAACATTTTTATCCCACTTTCTCAAATCCTCAGCAGTGCAGTCAGCTCTTGTCTTTGGCAGGTCTACTCCTTCAGCATTCTTCTTCATGGTGGCCATAGGACCATCAGTAATTATGTCCCATAACTCATAGTCTTCACCAATTATATGATCTCTCATCTTGTTTTTCCACCATGAGTAGTACTGCCCATTGAAAAGTGGAGGCCTAGCGGTTGATTATCCTTCCCAGTTCCCAGGTGGTGCATTCACCTTGATCTTTTCCTAAGGTGTTAGCCTCTTCAAGGATAACCCGCTCCGATACCAGTTGATGTTCTAAAACGTCAATACCATACAAGAGGGGGGGGGGTGATTTGTGTGGTGTCCGATTTTCGCGTGCACTAGTTATAGAAGGACCAGGTTCTTCTATGTGTTCCAACCTATAGTGTTTGCAGAATAATAAATACAGAAAATAAATAATACAAAGATTTTACGTGGAAAACACTGCTCAAAAGGTGAAAAACCACGACCTACTTTCCAGTAGAATTTACCCAAACACTCCACTAAAATCACTGAGCCAAAAACAACATTTACAAAAACTCTTTGTAAACCTGGATTAACTCGAATCCCTTTGTGGCAAACTAGCCTCTAACTATTTGCGACAAAATACAAATTAGCTATAACTTGAACACTCAGTGCCTATTACAAATGCTTCTAGATAAAACTAAAAAGGTACAAATTGAAATCCCTACTATAAGTAAACTAGACTAAAAGACAACAGTTGGAACTAGTTCTTCTAGCTGTTCCAAGTATCTTCAGAGTCGCACACTTAAATCTCACACGAATTGCTTGCAAAATTGCCTTGCTAATTTTAATTTTGCTCTCAGTTCTTGTTTTACTTCTGCTTTTTGTGCGTCCCTGTACAATAAGAACAATCTGCAATATATAGGATTAGTAGACGAGAGATTTACTAGAGTTCTAATGCTACTCTTCCTTGGTGAAAGGGTTCTAGTTAATCTCAACTCCTCGAATCCTTCCTTATCTTTGATTCTGTTCTTACTGAATAATGAGTCTTTCTCCTTATTATCTTGCAATCTTTTTTTATCAGGAGATATCTCTTTAATTCGCATATTTCGTTTATCTTCTGCATGTGCACCTCACGTTCCTTTAACTCTGCATTTGACTATGTCACCAACGATGGACCTGGTTCAACTTTAAGTTCCTTTGTCAATCTTCAAAACCATTCAATTTCTTGGCCCAACAGTTTCAATAATGACAATAGTGCATATCTAACTGTATTCATTTAATCCAGTTAATTACAAGAAATAAGGAGGACAATACTACTTCAAAGGAAGTCCTTTTGGTAAGGACATAAGAAGGAAACAAGATCAAATGAAGCAAGAACAATGCTAAATCAAAGGATGTCAAGGCCATCAAAGAGGAAACAAAATAAAAGACAGACGCTAAAATAAGTCAGAACAATGCTAAATCAAAGAACATCAAGGCTATCAAAAAGGAAACAAATCAAGTGCAGCCGCTTCAGGGATTGATTCGAAATCTGGAGATACCGAAGATTGATCGATCAAGTCAAGGCACAAATCACTCCCTTGATTATGGATATGAAAAGGAAGGACGTAAAAGAATCCAACTCATCTCTTATGCAGTATTCGAAGGCACCCCTTGGGTCAAATCTTTTAGAATATCTTGTGCCTCAATCAAGGGTCAATATGCAACGGCCGCTCAAAAATCTCCTATAATAAGATGGGCAAACTCAAGGATTCTATACGCAACTACATCACCTGTCTCTAAGCCTTTCCAGTTCTTAGTACAAAAAATTATATTCTTGAGTTTACTGGTGTCACAAAAGATAGATGAGTTAGAACACAAAACGAGAGTTGTGTCAGCACTATAAAGAATTACGGTTGTTGTATAACGTTGGTGGTGAACATACTAAAACCATCACTTCTGCAAACATTTATCAAGATCTAAGAGAACCCTTGTGATCCAAGGGATTTGGACGTAGGTACCACACCGGTACTGAACCAGTATAAAAACTGTTGTGTCTTCTTTACCTTCCTATTCATTTAGTTTATCTCTACTGAAATCGATTACTGCGCAAAGTCTAGTCAACTAAACTCATACTTAGTCAAGTTAGATTTTTAAATCATCTACAATTCATCCCCTCTTGTAATTTCGGTTCTAATATAGACCTTTCCCCAATTTGAATATTTCCGCCAATTGTGCATAATCACCATTATGCTACTATATTAATTGTTTAACAATCCCCCTTTGTTCAGCTACAAACCCAAGTTCTAATCTTTGTCTTACTTTTCTTTCTAGTCTAATAAAGCAGATAAAAAGATTGTATATGGTAGAAATCGGGACTGCCTGATTTCACTATTTGATCGAGACCAGGACGTTGCATCGAAGAGTTGAGACACTTAGTTCGAGATTGAAGTCTCTTTCGAAGATCGAAATCATTATCAATCGAAGCTAGGGGAGATAGACTTCGAGTAACATCAAGGATAACTTAGTAACAAAAAGAGCGAGATATCTGTGACAGGTCGAGGATCGTGGCGTGAATCTCGGAACAGATCAAATAAGGAGAGGTTAATTAGTTATTTATATGATTCCCTTATGTAATTAGAAGTACACATAATTAGGATTTCTCTACTATATAAAGAGGAATTCCAGTCATTTGTAAGCATCATGATTCACTGAGAAATGCTATATAATTCTTTATTCCTTTGCTTACTGTTCATCATAATTACTTTATCCTTATTGTTCTTATACTATTACCACCTCGAGAGTAATTTAATTCGAGGTCGAGGTTCAGCTCGCACACTGGTTTGTTTATTTTAAAATTTAATTCTGTCATTTACCTTCTCATTTATCAATTGGCATTGGGTGAAATCACATATCCTTAAAACCACAATATAAGTTCAATTATTATCCAAATTTTATGGTAAACAGTTTGGCGCCCACCGTGGGGCTAAGGATAATAGTGATTATTCAATATTGATTCCGATAACACATACTACTCTACGCTCGTTCTTGCCAAATATTTTTGTTTTCAGGATAAAATATGTCAAACCCACAAACAACACCCACACATGGTGATAATGGCCTCGAATTTCACGTGGAAAATGACAATTTAGATTTTCCAGGGGTCGAGGTACCACTGGTTGATCTCGAGGGAGAACCGATCGACAATCCAGTCGACGTCAATTCGCATATCGCTCTAAATGTGAATCTGGGCACAGACCCCGAATGGAGTGTACGTAGAGAGGGTCGACTTGGCGATCAAGGTACACAAAGCGGAGGAGATGGAGGAGTCATCCTCCAAGTGATATTTGAGATGCTATAGGATCAACAAGCCGCTATTGCACAACTACATAATCAACATCGAATGCCGAGTAGGGTCGAACTGGAAACTGCCCGCTGAACCGAGCCAGTACCAGAAAGGTCGAATACTAATGAATCGGGGTCTGACCCCGTAATAATGAAGATGCTCGAGGAGCTCACCAAATGAATAGAATCGGGAGATAAGAAAATTGAGGTAAATGATAAGAAAGTGGAAACGTACAACTCCCGGGTTGATCAGATACCGACGGCGCCTCCATTTTTGGAAAGAATGGATTCAAAGAAATTCTTACAGAGTGCGGCTCCGAAGCCTATTCCAAAGAAATTTCGTATGCCAGAAATCCAAAGTACAATGGGACTACCGATCGCAACGAGCATGTCACCTCCTATATGTGCGCCAAAAAAGGTAATGATTTGGAAGATGATAAGATCGAATATGTTCTAATAAAGAAGTTCGTAAAGACTCTGTCGAAGGGGGAAATGATTTGGTACCATAATCTATCGCCAAATTCATTTACTCATTCTCCATGCTCGCGGATTCTTTCGTAAAGGAAAATGTCGGGGCCATAAAGGTTGCGACAAGGAAATCGAACCTTTTCAAAGTAAGACAGAAGGATAATCAGATGCTTAGGAAGTTCGTGTCTCGGTTCCAAATGGAACGCATGTAGTTGCCACCAGTCAAAGATGATTGGGATGTTCAAGACTTCACTCAGGGGTTAAATGAACGATTTTCGATAGCATCACGTCAACTGAAGAAAAACTTGATTGAGTACTCGGCGGTGACCTGGGCCGATGTACATAATCGGTACCAATCGAAGATCAGAGTCAAAGATGACTAATTAGGAACTCCTTCTAGTTCCGTATATCCGAACAAGTCCGCAACCAAAAATTTGAGAGATATCGACAAGGAACCTCAGTCAAACAAAGACTGATATCATCCATACATCGCAGATCGTAGGAATGGCAGTTCCGGATGCAATTCCACCCGAAACGGTCAAAGAAGTGATCATGGACAGAGTTCTCAGGGACGTGTGAGCAAAAGTGGTTTTTATAAACACGCCGATCCTACAGAGGCACCTCGATTATCGGAGTATAACTTTAATGTCGATGCATCAGGTATTGTATCTGCAATTGGAAGAATCAAAGATACTAGGTGGCCTAGACCCATACAGACCAATCCTTCCCATAGAAATCCCAATATGATGGGAAAGTATCACGGAACACATAGCCACAGAATCGAGGATTGTAAGCAACTGAGAGAAGACGTAGCTCGCCTATTCAACGAGGGTCACCTTCGAGAATTCTTAAGTGATCGAGCCAAGAATCATTTCAGAGAAAGGCAGGCCAATAGGAAAAATGAACAGGAAGATCTACAGCATGTGATCCATATGATCATCGGCGGAGTCGATATTCCACAAGGGCCCGTGTTCAAACGCACTAAAGTATCAATTACTAGGGAAAAACGAACCCAAGATTATGTTCCAGAAGGCACCATATCATTCAACGATGAGGAAGGAGAGGGAATTTCTCAACCCCATAACGACGCTTTGGTAAGTTCTATCTTTATGAATAAAGTTCACGTTAATCGTGTTTTAGTGGATCAAGGTAGCTCGACAAATATAATCCGATCGAGGGTCGTGGAGTAGCTCGGCCTAAAAGATCAAATCGTGCCCGTAGCTCGGGTCCTGAATGGTTTCAACATGGCCGGAGAAACAACTAAAGGAGAAATCATCCTACTGATGAACGTGGCTGGAACTATTCAAGAAACCAAATTCCATGTAATGGAGGACGACATGAGGTACAACACCCTACTCGGGAGGCCCAGGATTCACAACAATGAGGGCAGTCCCTTTGACTCTCCACCAAATGATGAAATTCCCGACACCGAACATGGTGAAAATAGTATATGGGGAGCAGCATGCTGAATAGGAAATGTTTGAGGTCGATGAGGTAATACCAATATTGGCACTTTCGATGTTAAAGGGATCGGAGATAAAAAGAAAATAGGAGGCCAAATAGAAACCACAACCACCAGCCTCGATTTAATCGGAGAAGCAGGGAATGGAAGAAGAAGACGACCATTATTGGATCCCTCGATCCTTCATTATTCCCGAAGATTCAGAAGCTACCAAATCAACAGTCGAAGAGCTGGAACAGGTTATATTGATCGAGTACCTGCCCGATCGAAAGGTATACCTGGGTACGAGGTGAACCTCCAGACTCATGAAGAAACTCATTAAATTTCTTATTGATAACATGGATTGTTTTTCCTTGTCCTACTTAGACATGTCATGGATCCCACTAGAGATAACAATACATCGATTGAGTCTGGACCCGAAGTTCCGACCAGTAAAAAAAAAGAGAAGGCCCAGTCCGAGGTAAAACATGTATTCATCAAGGATGAGGTAACTAAACTTCTCAAAGTAGGATCCATTCGGGAAGTAAAATATCTCGAATGGTTAGCAAATGTAGTCGTAATCCCTAAAAAAGGGAAAAAACTTAGGATGTGTGTATATTATAAAGATTTAAACAAGGCATGCCCCAAAGACTCTTTTCCTCTGCCTAACATCGATCGCATGATCGATTCCACGGGCGGCCACGAGACCCTTAGTTTTATCGACGCCTACTCCGGGTACAATTAAATTCAAATGAACCCGGAGGATCAAGAAAAGACCTCATTCATCACTAAGTATGGCACATATTGCTATAACATAATGCCTTTCGGGCTAAAAAATACCGGTGCTACCTGCCAACGCCTAATAAACAAAATGTTCGAAGACAAAATAGGTAAGTCAATAGAAGTATATGTTGATGATATGCTAGTTAAGTCCCTGAACGCAGAGGACCATTTGACACATTTGCAGGAAACCTTTAAAATACTGAGAAAGTACAACATGAAGCTCAACCCCCAGAAATGTGCCTTCAGGGTCGATTCGGGAAAGTTCCTTGACTTTATGGTGTCAAATTGGGGAATCGAGATCAACCCCAATAAAATTAAGGCTATCGAAGACATTACAGTCGCGGACAATGTTAAAGTCGTGCAAAGGCTGACAAGGTGGATAGCCGCCTTAGGTCGATTCATCTCGAGATCGTCAGATCGGAGTCATAGGTTCTTCTCATTACTCAAAAAGAAGAACAATTTCGCCAGGACCCAGGAGTGCCAGCACTCGTTAGAAGAATTAAAATGATACCTCTCGAGTCCACCGTTGCTTCATACTCCAAAGGAAAATGAAAAGCTCTACTTATACTTAGCAGTCTCGGAATTGACTAACAATGAGGCCGAGTACGAGGCCATGATTGCAGGTCTCGAATGTCACGCCCCAAACCTGTAGTGCGAGACCGACACCTGGTGCCTCACATATCCTTGCGTACCATATTGCAACTACGAAACTCTGAACATGTTATGTCATACTTTGGCCATGGACCATATTGCAAGACAACTTCGAATGCTGACTACGTATCAATATAAAGCTGGGCCGACAAGGCCGTCATAACTACTACAACTGAAAAACCAACCAAATATACTTGCAAGGCATGCAGGCCTAATATACTACACTTACTGACAGGATATGTCTACAAGCCTCTACTAATGGATATATTGTGATCGGAACAGCTCCCTNATATATATATATATATATATATATATATAAATATATATATAAATATATAAAGTCCTAGACCCGGCAACTCCGAAAGGCATGGAGCTTACCGATCAAGCTGAACTCGGGCATCACTTAATGAGGAGGTCTACCCGTTTGTGTGTTTGAACCTGCACGCATGAAATGCAGCGCCCCCAGAAAGGGATGTCAGTATGAAATAATGTACCGAGTAAGTAAGGCAATATACAAAAAGCTGAAACTGAACTGATAATCTGAACATATGATTATCTGCTGATACTGACTCAACTCTCTTAATATAGTAAGTAAAATAGATGTCCGACCCTATATATATATAACTGCTCTGCCGTAGTAGGCTCGCTAATAGGCGCTCGGCCATACTAGGCTCTGTATCTCGACCAACTTGACCCGCTCATAGGCGCTCGGCCACAGTAGGCTCGGTATATAACTTACCATCTGATCTGAGGTTGCCCAATAGGGGCCTGCCCATCGATTATTTCTCGATGGTAATGAAAATACCTTAATACTGTATATATAAATTCTCTGCTCTCTTAACTGGAAGATGAAAATACTTAATTGAATATGAAGTCCTGATAAGGAGAATATTATCACTATTGATTGAGTAGTTTTTCATTTTCTTTTGGTCTGTTTGTGCAAAGTAAAAGATAACACAATATAGAGAGAATCATTTAAAGGAAAGTGAATACATTGGAAATTTTATGTCTTTTGAATAAATTAACTCTAAAAGTTCTGTTTAAATTTGTTATGGGACTCATGTATGAGAAAAAATGACACTTTGCTATATTGGCTTAAGCTAACCTTTGAGAATGTCTGCTCATATGATATCTATGGAACAACATCCTATGACATTGGTATAAGCTAACCTTTGAGAAGGTCTTCTCATATGAGATCCATGGAATATATACACTATTATCGGACACATATTTACAAGATTAGAAAAATATACGTAAATTTCGGGATATGAATTTTTATTTATGCCTCATTATTAAACTCGTGTAATTATAAGATCATGAAAAATGAAGGAAGAGCTTAGCCTTAACATACCTGGAGTAGGAAAAAAGTCCATATGACGTTCTTGAAAAAGGTTGCACCGTACTCCTTTAGAACCGCAAAATTTTACGTTGCTAACAATTCTCGTTGGATTTTCTTTAGTTGCAATAATTCACGTTTTTGTTGAAAATTATAAGGATGGCTAACAAAATGCCTTGTACCAGAATGCTAAAGTGATATATGATTTTGGGTTAGCTTCTGTTTTTGAAGTGCTTTTGAATTTGAAAGAAAAATATACAATTTCTATTAAGAGGCTTATGTCTTATGACTTAAGAGACTAAGTAGACTTGTCTTTTTACACATAAAGTCTTAGTTCCTAGATAGACACTTAGGCTAGTATGTCCCTTAGTCATTTATTTATCATGTGGCTAGCTTTCACGCTTTAGGTTGAAAATTATAAATTTTTATCCACTTATTAGTTAATTAGGTAATGTCTTATTATCCGGTAATTAACCAATTACCCGCATAATTAAAAATTGTCTCAAATCACTTAAAATTTTATTTATTTTAATATACTTTATACATCATACCACCGTGATCATATGATACCTTCCATGGTACTAGTCCATAATTATCGGGTATTATCGTTCGACCCGTATTTTATCCTAAATCGGCCACCTTCAACAAAACTCGTTTTCTTTAAATCGTGCACCCTTCATCCTTCATGACACTTACTTATCGCTTGTTATAAATAGCCTAAATACGTTAAACTCAAGATAATCTCATCCCTGAGTTTACGTCGATTAACTAAAGAAAAAACTTTAAAGTACAAAAATATGAGATGTAACACATACGAAAATGCGGGATGTAACATCATTCCCCCCTTTGGAACATTCGTCCTCGAATGTTGACTAGTGCTCTTATCATTTTCATAGCCTACATCTTCCGAATACCTTATTACTCTCCTTGCCATCTAGGCAATTATTCTGTGACTAAATCCCAAGGCCAGGGTATTCCCCCCTTTAGGCCTCTTTCTCACACCACGACTTATGATCGGAATCCTTCCAGTCTCATAATTGTTGTTATCTTCTATCATGCAGCATGTACGACTCTGACCTTATAAACGCGCTTATGCGTCTCTTCTCTCCTTTTTCCTCCATCTTTTAGCCAATTTCTAAGACTTACTTTGTAAATACATATAGAGCTTATTAAGACGTCCCTATGGGAATCTATAGGTATACTGAAGTTATTCACTCGATACTGTGTTGAACTTACAAATATTTTAATACCTTATTTCATAGATTTGTTTATCCATTCGTATGACTTTACTGCACCTAGGTAGGTCATACTATAACCTAATATTTATCGTTACTGTGGTCTGAAACCAACTCCAGGTTACCCTCGTTGCTTATCCTATATGTATAAATCTATGTAATTTAATGCTTCTTCATTACTGTTCATCTTAAGAATGAAGGCCTAATATCACCTCATACTTTATCTTCCGACCTACACATATCTGTTTATATTACATCTCTAACTCTTCTTTACTCTCTTAACTAGACCTCTCAGTACCTAGAAATCATAGGCTGGAAGATATACCACTGAAGATGCCACTATCATTCCTGGATATTGAATCTCAGTGCTTCTAGTCTTTTACCTGAAGTATGTACCACTCTCATCCTTTTATACTTGAGTATTTCGTACGTTGTTTACTTTTACCTTACTTACTTTAAAATATCACCACACATTCTTATATTTCTTTCATAACCTCCCTCCCACATAGGTATAAATCACATCCACCATTTGAAGCTCTTATTATAACTTGCACCTTTGGTGCATACACAATCAGGTGGGAGCTTCATACTGACTTCCAATAAGGCCGATACTCTTCTAACTGGCTTTATAATAGAGCCATTATAGAATATGGTTGTTGTACTATCTGTCGTGTACCTCTGATATCAAGAGTGATCCTATAATGTTCTCAATCACTATTTTCATAATTTTCTAGGTTCAATAATCAAATTCCTAATTTACTTTGTTGATGTAAATCTTTAGTTCCCTCCTTCTTGTGATCGGCCTTTATATCGGCTTAAGTTATCTCCCGATCTGTGGTTCATGGTATTAGTTTTTCTATTTAGCCTTTCATGGGTGCTGAGTAATATGCATGATATAATCCTTTAAGAATTTAATCCTTCGTGTATGACCTTGGCCCAATTCTTCCCTTTAACGTATACCAGAATCTTTAACAGTTGTATATGCTGCACGCATAAAACTCTGAACCTTTAAGTGTGTTCATAGCGTAACTAACTCTGGATCATTGATCGACTAATTTCTTTCGTTCCATCTTATCTTTCTTTCAACGTAGGCTATTACTTTTCCTGGTCTTTCTGCCCCTTGTTGCATCCATACTTAGCTTATCTTAGTGCCCACATATGCCAGAGTTCTCGTGCAACTCATATGATCTCGAATATTACTTTTAATTTTACTTCCCGCTTATTAGCCACGGTAGGTTCCACTTTCCTTTTGAGTGCTTAAAATATTGTAGTGAGACTGTTGTTACACGACCATTTCCTTTTTAGGTCGTTGTGCTAAGGTTGAAGCTTTCTTCCTTATTTCCTCAGCTAGTCTTTCATTGTAGTACTTAGGGATACCCCTTGGATCTCGTAAAGCTGTGAGCTTATTACGGAACTTTTGATGTTGTTACTTACCTATAGTCATTCATAGTTTCTTACCTTTGTGCCTTTGTGCTTGTAGGGTTGCTTCTGAACTGATATTTTGACTGCCTTCCCAGTGGCACTTTGTTTTATCCCCATAACAATCATACGGTACCTTTAACTACCCCGAATCCTATTTGAATATATCTCAAGTATTATAATGACATTACTGCGAGGCTGAATTCTCCCTGTTGGGTTTTACTACGTTTATCTTACACGATCTGCTGACTCATCTGTAACCTCATGTTTAGCCATAACTGGGCTCTTCCTGATCAATTACTAACTACTCGTGGGGCCATTCTCATATCTATATTCAACGTAATCTTTCTTGGGTTATTTCCTTTGTCTTAACTTACGTCTCGCAATGGCTTCTTATTTATTAATAACAGCTCAAGCAAGAACCTTTAATTCCTCTCCTTGACGTCGTGTTTGCACAATATTCAAGAATCGTAGAGTATCTGTAGGATTTGGATAAGTTCCATCTCATTCCTTTTTGATTTTTTATCCCATTCCTCCTTTACCATTTCATAGTCATAGAACCACTTAATTCTGACTTATGTCACATCACTCCATATTCCCCCATTTAGGGGGGTACTAAGAGCTGAAGCCACGAGGATCTACCTATAGATGTTTTACCTCTTCATCTTTGGCGTTGTTTCACAACATTACTGATCCCTACTCGCCTTGTGTCAATCATTCTATACCAGGTATAACAAATTCCCTTACTCGCGATGGTGACACTTTGCGCAACTGGCACATACAATTCCTTAAGCTTAACTTTGCTCACATTGCTTGCTTTAGGGAAGCGTCTTCCTGAATGACCTTACTCTGAATTTCTTATGAATCCTGTTCTATTATCCATTCTATTATGTCCGGAACACAATTTAAAATTCTCATGATGCCAACCATTATAAAATCACTCAATCCTTAGTTCATGTTTAGTTTACCTTGTTCACCTGTCCATACTAATTTCTATTAATCTGGGGTCTAACTTTTCCTTCCAGTGCCTACCTTTATAATACTCATATCTAGCTGTACTATTTTATAGTGCACCATCTAGGTATCTCACAAGGAGATCCATTAGCACTTCTGTAATATCCTTAAGAAATGTCAGTTAACGCAAACCATCCATTCATCATTTTGGGTTACCCTAACCTTATCCAGATCCTGCTATCCTGTCCTTCTCTTTAACCATATCTGTTAGCTCCTATAGGTCATCACTGAGATTGATGTAGCCAATTATACCTCTGTTACCGTTGAAGGTAACTCAAAATGCTTATATCTCTCTTCCTGAATGGTAAATAATGATAATCTTTATTAACTGGGTACCTCGTACCCTTCTTCATTTGCTTCTTTTACTTGTTGCAACTCGTATCTAACTTCCGATTCCGTTATTCCTTTTTATCGGAAGAGTGTATACTTATTCTTTCCTAAAAGCTCCTTATCAAGAACCGTACACCTTTTAGTACACGCATGATCTGCTGAAGACCTCTAATTTACCTATCATAAGCAAGGCGCAAAATTGAGTTCCTCTAAATCTACAATTCCACATCTATATCTCTTAATCGATCGTCTTTCTGAACGTAGGCATCGTCTTATTACGTATAAAATAGAAGTTCGGAATTTGAATTCTCATAAGTGAGCTCTATCACACGATCTAGAGTAAGAAAAAAGAGTGAAAGTACTAAATGCCCTGTAGCCTCTTGCTTATAAGTGTGGTGCACAACACACCTATAAACAAGACTCTACTAGACAAGACTTGTAGCCCTAGGACAGAACTACTCTGATACCACTTTTGTCACGCCCCGAACCTGGAGTGCGAGACCGGCACCTGATGCCTCACCTATCCTTGCGTACCAAATTGCGACTAAGGAACTCTGAACATGTGATGTCATACTTTGGCCATGGACCAGATTGCAAGACAACTTCGAATGCTGACTACGTATCAATATAAAGCTGGCTCGACAAGGCCGTCATAATTACTACAACTGACAAACCAACCAAATATACCTGCAAGGCATGCAAGCCCAACATACTGCACTAACTTACAGGATATGTCTATAAGCCTCTACTAATGGATATATTGTGATCGGAACAGCTCCCCGACCTACTCATAACTTATATATATATATATATATATATATATATATATATATATATATACAAGATGTACATAGAGTTCTAGACCCTGCAACTTCGAAAAGGCATGGAGCTTACAGATCAAGCTGAACTCAGGCAACACTTAATGAAGAGGTCTACCCGTCTGTCTGTGTGAACCTGCACGCATGAAATGCAGCGCCCCCAGAAAAGGACGTCAGTACTAAATAATGTACCGAGTATGTAAGGCAATATACAGAAAGCTGAAACTGTACTGATAATCTGAACATATGCTTATCTGTTGATACTGACTCAACTCTCTTAATATAGTAAGTAAAATAATTGTCCGACCCTATAAGGCTCGGTATATATATA
>ML336734.1:0-14329 GCA_005239505.1 Nicotiana paniculata | reverse complement strand
TTGTTAGTTAATTGTTAATTTATTATTTTGTTAGTAGAATTAGTTAAACAACACAAGTTGATAATTTAAAAGTCTTAAGAAAATTTATTAAACATCAGTTTAGTATTTAATAAATTCAACTGATACGTTCAATTCCTCGTGGGATCGACTTTGGGCTTAATACCCCAGATTTATATTTGCAACGCCCGTTTAGTCTTTATAGAAGACATAGTTTAGCGTGATCAGATCTCACAATGAACCTCATACAATTAATGGCGCCAAATCTTCAAGGCGTGAATAATGGATGCTAACTCAAGATCATGGACAGGATAGTTCTTCTCATGGGTCTTCAGCTGGCGCAAGGCATAGGCAATCACCCTACCCTCCTGCATCAGAACACATCCAATACCTATCCTCAAGGCATCACAATACACGGTGTAAGAACCTGAAGCTGATGGCAGAACTAACAATAGAGCTTTGGTCAAGGCAGTCTTGAGCTTCAACAGATGAAAATACCTACACAAAGCGACGGTAATAACCTACCAAACCTAGAAAGCTCCTAATCTTCGTGGTTGAGGACGGTCTAGGCCAACTCTACACCGCTTCTATCTTCTTCAGATCCACCTGAATACCCTCACTAGTCACCACGTGCCCCAAGAATGCTACTGAACCGAGCCAAAACTCACACTTGGAGAACTATGCATAAAGCTTCTCCTCCCTCAATCTCTGTAATACAGTCCTTAAATGTTGAGCATGCTCCTCCTGGCTACGAGAGTACACCAGGATGTCATCAATGAATACAATAATGAACGAGTCCAAATAGGGATGGAATACATTGTTCATCAAATGCATGAACGTTGTTGGGGCATTGGTCAGCCCAAAAGACATCACCAAGAACTCATAATGGCCATAACAGGTCCTAAAAGTTATCTTAAGAATATCCAAATCCCGAATCTTTAGTTGTTGATACCCGGGCCTCAAATCAATCTTGGAGAACACCCTCGCTCCCTGAAGCTGGTCAAATAAATCACCAATACGAGGCAAAGGATACTTGTTCTTGATTGTGACCTTGTTCAACTTCCTATAATCAATGCACATCCTCATGGAACCATCCTTCTTCTTCACAAATAGAACTAGTGCACCCCAAGGTGACACACTAGGCCGAACAAACCCCTTATCAAGGAGTTCCTGAAGCCATTCTTTCAACTCCTTCAACTCCGTAGGTGCCATATGATACGGTGGAATAGAAATGGGCTGAGTGCCCGGCACCAAATCAATACCAAAGTCAATATCCCTGTCAGGTGGCATGCTCGGCAGGTCTGCAGGAAACACATTCGGAAAATCACATACCACCGGAACAGAATCAATGGTGGGAGTCTCTGCACTAACATCCCTCACAAAAGCTACATATGATAGACAACCCTTCTCAACCATACGCTGAGACTTTAAATATGAAATCACCCTACTAGGTACATAGTCTACAGAACCGTTCCACTCAAACCTCGGGAATCCCGACATCGCAAATGTCACGGTCTTTGCGTGACAATCTAGAATCGCATGTCATGTAGATAACCAATACATACCCAATATGACATCGAAGTCAACCTTACTGAGCAACAAAATGTCCACTCGGGTCTCCAGACCCCCAATACTTACCACAAATGACCAAAATACACGGTCCAAAACAACAGTATCGCCCACAGAAGTAGATACATGAACAGGTGAAACTAAAGGCTTACGGGGCGTATCTAGAAAATGAGAAAAATACGAGGAAACATATGAATACGTGGAACCAGGGTCAAATAATACCAAGGCATCTCGGTGGAAAACTAAAACAATACATGTAATCACAGCATCTAAAATAATGGCATCCGGTCTGGCAGGGAGTGCATAGAAACGGGCCTGACCACCACCTGATCGGCCTCCCCCTCTAGGGAGACCCCTAGCTGATCGACCTCCGCCCTTAGCTGACTAGGCGGGTGGTGAAGTAACTGGCGCTGAAGTCGAAGGCTGACTACTCTGCTGAGGCGGACCCCCATGACGATGAGGACACTGCCTCCACATATGACCAAACTCCCCACACTCAACACAACTCCCTGGTGCTGATGACGGGGACTGAAGGGAACCCCTAGCACCGGGATAACTAGTAGAAGAACCTGGCATGGAGGAGCCCTGAATTGATGGAGAACGAGACGAACTCTGGGCTGGGAAGGAACTGAGTGATGAGTGGCCCTGATGAGAACTATAGCCCGATAATGCACCACGGTGAACTGGGCGAGCTGACTGAGCATGCCTGAATGGACGGCCTCTGTCGTGCTGGAACTAACCCCCATGAGTAGCACCATTGAATCCATCCTGACCACGAGACCTCTTGGCCTCCCTCTCAACCCTCTACTAACCGTGAACCATCTCAATCTACTGAGCAATGTCGACAACCTCATCAAAAGTAGCACCAGACACTCTCTTTCTCTCTGGTCATACGCAATCGAAGCTGAAAACTGAGGCCATTTATAAACCTCTTGATATTATCTCTTTCTGTGGGAACCAACCAGATAGCATGACGGGCCAACTCTGAGAATCGCAACTCATACTGTGTCACAGACACATCACCTTGACGAAGCTGCTCAAACTGTTTGCACAGCTCCTCTCTACGGGACTGAGGCACAAACTTCTCCAGAAAGATAACAGAGAAATGCTGCCAAGTTAGGGGCATTGCACCGACCGGCCTACACCTCTCGTAAGCCTCCCACCAACTGAATGCAGCCCCAGAGAACTGGAAGGTAGTGAATAAGACCCCACTGGTCTCCAAAATTCCTACTATATGGAGTATCCTCTAATACTTATCTAAGAAACCCTGTGCATCCTGACCCTCTGCACCACTGAAAGACGGAGGCTGGAGTCTCCCAAACCTCTCCAATCTATGCTGCTCATCCTCAGGCATAGCAGGAATCAAAAATCCTGAGCAGTTGCAACCAGCTAGGCTGGTGGTGCCCCCGGTGTCTGGAGTCCCTGAACAACCTGCTCAGGTGTGCGGGCGGCGGAAGTATGAGTGCCTCCCCTGGCCTGAGAGGTGGCTGCAGAAATAGAGACCGCCTGAGCAAGTCCAGTACACACTGACAGAATCTGAGTTAGGGCCTCCTGAAGGACAGGAATCACAATAGACACAGGTGGTGCCTGAGTTGGTTCCGCTGGAACATTTACCCTAGAGACCTGGTTCTGATCAGGAGCAACTAAAGGGTCTGCAGGTACTTCCCCAGCTTCTTCGTGGGCTGCACCTCTACCCCTACCACGGCCTCGGCCTCTTGCAGCCCTGGCTGGTGCTACTGGTGGTTGGTCACCCGGTCTGGTAGTGCGAGTCCTCACCATCTGTGAGAGAATGAAACAACAGAAGTTTAGTTACTACAATCAGCAGATTCGCACGACAAGAATTCAAGAATGTGGGATTTTTCCTAAAGGTTCTTCAGCCTCTCGAAGATAAGTACAGAGGTCTCCGCAGCGATCTGCAAGACTCTACTAAACTTGCTCATGACTCGTGAGACCTATGTAACCTAGGCTCTGATATCAGCTTGTCACGAACCAAAAAAAAATCTGCTCATGATGGCGCTTATCGTGGTACTAGGCAAGCCAACACACTTCCAAAACACATCGATATTTCATTTATAAGATAAGTCAAATCTTTTCATAATAGAATCTTCATAAAAGAGTTCAACTCAAAACAAAATGTGGAAAAGATAGCCCGACATCGGGGTGTCACTAAGTCACGAGCAACTACTACAAACTGTCTGATAACAACAAGACCAACATAGTTTTGGGGAAAACCAAAATACAACTACGGGGAGGATAAGGAAGAAGAAAAGCAGGGATGCGATCGCCAGGCAGCTACCTTGCTATCTCGAATGATCCGCTACTTAATATATCAACAACTGCTACCGTGGTCAGAAATTCCTGGATCTACACACAAGGTGAAGGGAGTAATGTGAGTACACCAACTCAGTAAGTAACATCAGTAAATAAAGGTTGAGACGTAGTGACGAGCTAGATGCAAGTATAGCTCATATCACAAAATTCAGTAAAGTACGACATGCTTTAAAACTAGTGTTTAAGTCAAATCAGCTTGTTTAAATCCAGTTTAGATAAAACCAATAAAAATATCTTTCAACAGTTCTCAAACAAGGACTCAAAGTAGCTATGAGCACAAATGATGAAATCATATATCTCCTCTCGGGAAAAACATCTGCAGTCCTCCCAATCACTCCAACCTCGCAATCACTCATGCCTCCCAATCACTCAGCACTGGGCACTCGACACTCGCACTCAGTAGGTACCTACGCTCACTAGGGGTGTGTACAGACTCCGGAGGGGATCATGCAGCCCAAGCGCTATACAAATGCCCATCATGGCAGAATTAATGAAATATGTTGCAGCGTGCAGCCCGATCTTATAAATGTCCTCACAAATCAGGCACTCATCCTCACTCAGTCATAAATCTCTCCAATCTCTCGGGCTCTCAGGTATCACAGTAATCAGCCCAAAGAACATTGATATGATGTATCAAATAGAGTAACAGAGACTGAGCTATGATGTAAAAATGCATGAACATGACTGAGTATAGATTATCAACCAAAACAGTAAGAGGACAACAAGAAAATACCTCTAAGGGTCCAAACAATACTGGCATGAGGCCTAGACATGGCATCTAGCATGATTTAGAGTAAATCTTTTTAAAACACATAAGGAGCATATAGCTACAATAGGATATTCAACTTTACAATTGCTACAGGACGGACCAAGTCACAATCCTCAATTTTGCATGCTCACACGCCCATCACCTAGCATGTTCGTCACCCCCAAATAGTCACATGACACAAAATCCGGGGTTTCATACTCTCAGGACTAGATTTATAACTGTACTCACCTCAAATCGAGCAAGTCTCTACTCCGCGATGCTCTTGCCCCTCGATTTATCCTCCAAATGCTCAGAATCTAGTCACAACTAGTACAATACCATCAATATATGCTAAAGGAATAAATTCCACAAGAAAAACTACCAAATTAGACTCAAAACTCGAAATTAGCTCATACCCGACTCCCAGGCCCACGCCTCGAAATCCGACAAAAGTTACAAAACTTGAAATCCCATTCACTCACGAGTCTAACCTTAGAAATTTATCAAAATATGGCATCACATTGGTCCCTCAAATCCTTAAATTACACTCTCCAAAATCCCAAGCCCAAACCCCCTATTTTCACTCCTAAATACTACTAATTAGATGATAAAACAATGGGAAAACACCATAGCTAGGAGTATTAGAGCTCAAGTAAATTACCTAAGAAAAAAACCCTTGAATCCCCTTCAAAAATCACCCCAAAAGCTCCAAGGTCCGACTTAAAAATGGTGGAAATGAGCAAAAATTTGCGAAGTCTTCTATTTATAGGTTCTGCCCAGACAATTCGCACCTGCGGTGCCGCTTTTGCGCAAAACTCTCCGCATCTACATAAAATCACTTAAATGCCCATCTTCATACCTGCACTTCCTATCCGCTTATGTGACCTCATAGGTGCGGAAAAGACCTCGCACCTGCGGCCACTTCCAGACCTCCGCTCTTTTGCTTCTGCGAACAATTACCTGCTTCTGCAGGCTCGCAGATGCGCACACCCACTCGCACCTGCTGTTTTCCCCAATCCAACACACTTCTGCACCGGCGCCAATTCCACCGCACGTGTGGCAATACCCTCGCAGGTGCGATTACACTAGCAACAGTCAAACTTCAGCAATTCTCCAAACTTTAAACTTGATCCGTTAACCACCCAAAACACACCTGAGGCCCTCGGGACCACAAAAAAACATGCCAACAAGCCATATAACCCAATAAGAACTTAGTCAAGCCTACGAATCACCAAAATAACACCAAAATACCAAATTACCCTCCGATCCAAGCCTAAGAACTTCTAAACTTCCAAATTCCGCAAACAACGCCGAAACCTACCAAACCACGTCCGAATGACCTCAAGTTTTACACACGTCATAAATGACACCACGAACCTACTCCAACTTCCGAGAATCCATTCCGACCCCGATACAAAATTTTCCATTGCCGACCAAAATCGCTAGATTTCCAACTTTCGTAAATTCAAGCCTAATTCCACTAAGGGCCTTCAAATCACATTCTGGACGCGCTCCTAAGTCCAAAATTGCCTAGCCGAGCTAACGAAATCATCAAAAAATTCAAATCCGAGATCGTTACACGTAAGTCAACATCCGATTGATTTTTCTAACTTACGCTTATCTCAAAGAGACTAAGTGTCTCAATTCACTCCGAAATCACTCCAGACCCGAACCAACTAACCCGGTATAACACAATATAGCCGATAACATAAAAAAAGAAGCATAAATGGGGAAAATGGGGCTACAACTCTCGAAACAACCGGTCGGGTCGTTACAATATCATATCTCAGTCTCTGATATCATACGTTGTCACATCATATATCATTGATTTGGGTTTCTTAGCATGAGTATTGAGATCCCGAGAGACTAGAGAGATTGATGGCCAAATGAGGCCGAGGGCCTGTCTCTGAGTGATATTGATGGGACCGAGTTGCATGCCGCAGCAGGTACTGTTTACTCATGATGGGATCAAGATGAACGCCGCAACATGTATTTATTGATTCACGATGGGATCGGGATGCGTGCCACAGCAGGATCTATTAGTGTTTGGGCTGGATCTGCCCCTTCGGAGTCTGCACACCCAAAGTGAGCAAATTTTCTATTGATTCATGATGGGATCGGCCTCATGCCGCAATGGGTATGGTACAGTGCTGAGTGATCGAGTGTGATAAGTGAGAATTGAGATAGTCAGGTTGAGTACTCTGAAAGTGTGAGTAAGTGAGGCTTCCGTTGTGTTGCATCACATACGATATGCATACTGACATGTAGATATAAAGATGTCATATTCCTCATATCATTCATACTTGACATATGTTATTTGTTTTGAGTTTAACTATTAAACCTGGAAGTATGTCTATATACCTATACTGGTACCTACAAATTATGAGTTCCTCTGAGATATAATTGTCATATGTTCTGTAAATTTCCGTACTGTTTAATTTTATATTTGGACCGTATTATCTAGAATTGTCACTACTTTCAGTCCAAAGGTTAGACTTGTTACTTATTGAATTGGTTGTACTCACGCTACACCCTGCACATTGTTTGCAGATCTAGATGTTTCAGGCACGATGGTTGTTAATCTTGGAGTTTCAGCCCTTCGGAGATTTAAGAGGTAGCTGCCTTGGCATCCGCAGACCTTGACTCTCCTCCCATGCCTCTCAGTTTTACTTATTTTGTTCTACTTTCTTAGACAGTGTGTCAAACTATGTTATTATATAGATGCTCATGTACTCAGTGAATAAGGGTGAAAAGTGCGCCGGTCCAGGCCGAGGACTGCCCCGGGACTGAGGACCAAACGGTCTTTTGGGCCTAAATGGGCCTTAACCGGTTAGAATCGGGACCGTGGGCGTGGGCCGGTCTTCTGGGCCAGTTCTTCACAAAAAGACCGCAAGATTGGGACCGTTTGAGACCGGAACCAGACCGGTCCTTGGCGGGCCTAAACGGCCCCAAGCAATCCCAACAATCAAAATTTAAAAAAAAAAAAAATTGGACCGTTGGGCTTTGAAAAATCCGGCTGTTGGNCCCCCCCCCCCCAACTTTTTTTTAACCCCAAACTTCTTATAAATACACTTTTTCCCTTTTTTCAACTATAAATACCCCCTCATTCTTTCATTTTTCTTACCAAATCATCAATATCTCTCTAAATTTCTTCTATAATTGCTACTATTGCTTACTTTATTGTTAAAATTTGTGAAAAATTGTGAAGTTGGTGAATTGAAGTCTTCAACGATAATCAATTTTCAACAAGTTGTTNCCCCCGAAACAAACCTCATATTCATCCTACACCTGCTATTCTTGATAGCGATAATTTATTACAATTTACCGAGAGTCAATGTTACCATAATATTGCACCCGGTGAACAATTAGACCATGAATTAATGAATGTTATTTATCTTAATCCAACTATTGATGAAAATGATGATGAAAAAATAGATTTGATGAAACTCAACCAGATGATGATACACCCACTAGTCCTACTCCTGAAGTTAACCCAACTAATGATACCAAATATAGCATTAGTGATAAAATAATGTCATTTTCAATGGGTAATGCTACTAGTAACACAAATGCTATATCCTTGCTTACCACTATGCTAAATCCTGCATTTAGTAATATTTTTCATGTGAGATGTATTTGTCATATTTATCATTTAATTGTGGGTGATGGTATGAGAATTTTAAATATTGAAAAGGTTAAAATGGCTCTTAACTGGATTTTTTATTCAACCGTAGAAGTAGACTTAGAGAATATTTTAAAAGACATAGAGAAAGAAAGGTTCTTAAACCTTGTCCAACTAGATGGAATTACATGTACGAAAGTTTGGTTGTTGCATATGATTATAAAAGCCCCCATAAAATCGACGTCTAATTCATATGTAAGTGATGATAATGAACACCTTACGAATGGGGATTGGGCTAATGTTAAAATACTTGTAGGTTTTCTTAGAAAAATTTTATATTGCTACAAATAATTTTCTAGGCAATAATATCCTACTATCTCTAACTGTTTGGTTTATATTGCAGAACTTGCAAATTTGTTTGCTCATTTTTCAGAGGGTGGGGAAATTTATAAACTTGCTATTGATTCTATAAGAAAAAAGTTTAAAAAATATTTTTTGCCTATTCCCCCTATTTATGGTGTTGCTGCTTTGTTAAATCCTACAATAAAATTAGGAGGTCCTCAATTTTGGTATGGAACTGTTTATAATAGTGTAGCACTTGAAAATGAGGAGTTGTCTCAACTTTCGGAAGCAATAGCCTCAATTAGAATAAATGTTCAAACTATTTATAATGCTTATCAAGCTGCATTAAATCATGCTAGACCAAATGTTCCAATTCCTTCTTCTTCTGATTCCCAGTCATCTAAAAGAACTGAGGGAGTAAGAGCACTTAGTGCTTGGGCGGGGTTTAGGGGTTCTCAAAGTTTCAGTAGTAGTGATTTTTCACAACGAAATGAGCTTGAAGTTTATTTGTCACAGGGAATTGAGGAAGTGAATCCCGACGGCTCCTTTAATGTTTTAGAATGGTGGAAGGGCAAAGAAAAATACTTTTCAGTTCTTTCAAGGATGACCCGAGAAATTTTAACTATTCAACCTTCAACGGTGGCATTGGAGAGCGCTTTCAGTCAAGCAAGAATTCAACTTGGTGGTTATAGAGCGTCCATGAGGGAGAGCCTGGAAAAATTAGTACTTTTAAGAGATTGCCGTTCAGAAAGAAGAAATTTTGGACTTACTGAATCACAACCAAAGGTAGACGAAGCATACGAAGAAATGCTAGCTGAACTTGCAGAGGATTCTGCTTTGCCCGGAAGCGGTGATGACCAAGCTTCTTTTCCGCCACCACCAACAGAAATTCCTCCGAACCTTGAAGGATTTATAAAATTTGTAAGAGATACCATGTAACTTATATGAACAAAACTTAATATGTATTATGTAACTTGTATTTTGGCACATCTTGATTAGTTTCTTTTTCTTCTCAATGGTGGTATTAGCACCTTGTTGTGCTCATTCCGTAGGGGGAGGAAGACTAAGAAAGATATTGTCATATGTTTTAATGCTATAATAAAATTATAACGCTTCCGTAGGGGGAGGAAGACTGAGAAAGATATTGCCATATTTTTTAATGCTATAATAAAATTATAACGCATTCCTTTGAATATCTCGTTACAATATTTTTGCCTTTAAATTTGAATTAAAAAATTTATGTCACAATTCTATAATAAAATTTACAAGGAAGTGCCTTAGATATTTTTATTAACATCTTTTTTTCTCTAACTTTAAAAAAACAAAGTATCCATTGGGACCACTTAGCCCGCGGGCCGGGACCATTTAGCCTGGGTCCATTAGTTCGTGGGCTCGGTCCCAGGTCGGTTACTACAAAAAGACACGGCCCACTTGCCACCCTTATCAGTGACACCCGAGTTTTGGGAAAAATTTTGTAGTGAGTTGAGGTGTTTTCATCCAGTTTTATGACATTTTTACTTACTAAACCTGTTTCAGTATATTTTGAATTTAAAAATGTTGGTATGTGTGACTTGTCAGCTTGCCTAGTATTATGATAGGCGTCATCACGACATGTTGAATTTTGGTTCGTGACAAGGTCTTTTCTATCTCATACATTTTTCCCAACTGATTAGAATAAAAATCACTATCTCAAAGGAGAATATGTTAATCTACTCTTTCTTAGTTCTGGAGAGGCTTTCTTTCTCTATCCAAGAATATCATGCATCCAAATTCTATGTTTGAATGTATCAAATATTTTACTTCATAACGAAAAGGTCCAACATTATCCTTAAACCATTGGAAATAGCTCACTTATATCCTCCGTTTGCTAACCGTGCCAATGATGTCCTCCGCGTTAATTTTCTAGGCCAAAAATGCCTCCAAGCTAACGAATCTCCACATAAGCCTGCTCGGAGGAATTTAAGTATTATTATTAGTTGACATGGCAATCCAACGTGGCAAGACTCTCTTCTTATTACCCTCTTCTTATATTGATAGATCATCCATTCCCAAAACCCTAATTGTCATTGTTCCCCAGTTTTAAAAATCTCCCATTTTCTTTGAAAATTTCTGCTCTCTGATTTATCTGTGAATTCGCATGAAAGTCAATATGAAAAAGGTATTGTTGTAGATTGATTGCACTATATTTGACAATTTGATCAGACGCTAACGCTGGGAGGAGGATCTACAATGTCCAAGATCCAAAGTTAGTTTTTTATTTATTTTATTTTTGGTCGATTTATTTGATTCATCTTCTTTTGTCGGGTTAGGTTATAATTTGCAGAGTTTTTATTTGAGATGCCCTTCTTGACTGTTAATGTTTATGTAAAATATGACAAAAATTTTCGCTGAAAATTCGGGTATTATGTAGGTTAATTCTCGCGGGTTTTTTGAATGGATTAATGAAGAGCTCCATCGCCAAGCGGTAATGGTGATCAAAGATTAAAAAACTAAAGTTGATGCTGCTAAGGTTGAGAGGAACAATTTGAGGAATAAAGTTTATGAAATGGAAAAAGCTATTATAGTCCAAAGTGACACTATGAAGATGAAATTTAAGGAATTGGAGGATGATATTATACCCGAAAGGGGCAACTCTAAGAACTTGTTTGAGGAAATGGAGGATGCTATCAATGTTGAAAGGCGTAATTTGAAGATGAAACTTGACGAAATGGAGCAATTTAAACTTGTGAAAGCTAAAAAAAGCTAGTAATTTAGAGGCCAAAGTGAAGAAGATGAGAACTATCATTTGCATGAAAAGGATAGTGTTCTACCACTGAAATTGCATGAAATATTTTGGTTTACAAACACAAGGTAGTAAGTCTATTCATAGGCTTATCAAAGGCAACAAGAAGAATCATATGAATGCTTGAAATTGAATTGTACTTTAACTATTGCAATTGTGCCTTATTTTAACCATTTGTACATGAATGGTGTGGGTTTACATAGCCAACCACAAAATTCAAAGGAATTACGAACTTCTAGTGTATGATCTTGAGTCGCCTTATACTTGTAAATTTATTCTTCGATATCTCAAGCCAACATATCAATCAATATCTAAGAGAATCTGTTTCATTTTCTCGTATGTCATAAAGACAATACCAATACTCGGCACAACCTTGTAAAAGAACTGGACATATACCAATAAAGGTATTCAACAATAGTGTACAAAGTGTTCAACTGGACATATACCAATATTGTTGCACATAAAGTGTTCAAAAAAAAATTGGCATGCATTAAACAAGTCTTGCCAGAACTATTGGACATAAAATAAACTAGACAAAAAATAACATTAGAGGTTAGAATTCAGTCAATATTGTTATATAGTTTTACAACTACTAAAACAAAAATATGTTTACTGCTATCATAGAGTTTTGCAGTAGCTAAAACCAAAACACATTAAACAAGTCTTGCTCTTGTTCAATTTCCAAAAACCAAATTAAACTGGCCAGATTTGGTTATTGGAAATAAATATCTGGCAACAAAGTTAAAGACCAGCAACTAGCTACAACAAAAAGATCCCTAGATTTGTAAGTTCTCCTTGAGTTTCCTGCTCTTCAATATCCCTACTTGCTTTGTCTTGCCACTTCCAATTGATCTCCAGTCACTGCTTCTTTACCTTTCCAAGTGAACTTAGTATGCGAGTAAGGAAGATTAGTGGGATAACTGACACTAATAAGATCTCCTCTTAAAGATATCACTCTTGTCCCAGCTGACATCAATTGATTTTGCCTCATCAGCAGTCTTGTTTAATCTTTAGAAATAATATTAGGCATTAAAGCAGGGTCGCTTTCATGCTCACTACCATCACCGAAGGGTTCTGTTTGGTGTCTTGGTACTCTAAGTGTAGGCATGAACACAAATTCACTTTTATGTTCATCTTCTTGTGTTGGTTGAGGGGCTGAACAACTAACATCCTCAATATTTTCTTCAGCACCAATCTATAATTAAAAAGAAAAATTTTTGTTAAAGAAACAATTATATAAGCAGAAAGATAAGTTAAGAAACAGGTACCTTATATGTCCTTGAATTTTGGTCCAGTAAACCACAAATGTTGCATGTCATTCTAGTTCCCCTTCTTGATACAGCCCACTTTCCTTGTCTCCCTCTTTTTTTTTGAACTTTGGCCTTCCAACAGTTTTCGCAAGTGGAGATGGTTCTATAGCATGTTCTGGTAATACTTTGCAGAACTTTTCACCTCTAACAGGCATCAACTTGGCCCTATATGTCATTAAGAAAGCTTCATTGTTATACCACCAACTAATTTCAGTCATTGGATCATTTCTCTTGTATTGCAATGCCCTAATGGCATGGGGGCATGAGATGTCAGTCAACTGCCAGGATTTACAAGTGCATCTCTTCTCCACTAGGTTAATTTTATGTCTATCATCACCCTCAGAAATCTCATATCCAGTTTCACCATTGAAATGAAAGTAAATAAGTTGGCAAACTTCAAATAAGCAACATACAAATTCATGCAGTTAGGACCGAACTCACCTCCCCACGCTCTAGAATCTTCTTCAATCTCTCTCAATTTGTTCATGATCTTGACTCTAATATCCTCAAGCATCTTTAGGATAGGCTTGCCTTTTGCTTCTAATATCCAATAGTTGAAGGACTTTGTAAAATTGTCATCCACCATCTGATTTTTGCACAATGTATCAAAATATGCCATGCACCAATTCTATGGTGGATACCTAAGCAACTCCTTGGCAGTATCAATAGAAAATTTACCAAGAAACATTAATTGATCTTTAAAGTCCTCATAAGTACTCCAAGCATACCACCATAGGTATTTATTTATCGCTCCTGAAAATCTGATCCTCTTACTCTAGTTGCCTTCAATATGCCTCACACAAAACCTGTGATCTGAGAGAGGGAGGATAGTTCTTACTGCTTCCAAGAAACCCTGCACATGTAAATATAAACATAATCAACTATATAATAAAGATAAAAAATAAGTGGAGGATTCAATTAAACGAAATCTTAACCTGTACCTTTTGCATATCACACATAAAGGTAATACTAGTACCATCTTTCTAATTCAGTGAGTGTTTCAGCAACTCCAGAAACCATGTCCATGTTAAGTTGTTTTCCTTGTCAACTACAGCCTAGGCCAAGGGATAGAAATGATTCATGCAATCTTGTGCAACAGCCACCAATAGTTTTTTGTTGCAATGAACCTTTAAGAAAGTCTCATCTAGTCCAATGAATGGTCTCAACCATTGTTTGAACCCCAACTTTATTGTGTTGAAGTATATGTACATTCTAAGAAATCTTCTTTTACCTTCAACCATGGCATCTCTTGATAAATTGATAACCACATCACTACCAAGATTGCTCTCCCTAATCTCCTTTGCATATTCTTCTAATATGTTATAGTCATCTAAAAAGCTTCCTTGCAATTGTTGAAGTGTCATCCTCTTAGCCCTTTTTAATGTGGAGTTATGTACATTCAATGAAAATTGAATTTTTAAATCTAGTTTCATATCCTTTATATTATACTTGGGGTTTGTCACGGCCCCAAATACCCAGTCGTGATAGCGCCTATCGTGAAACCAGACAAGCCACACATTTCATCGCTAAAAGTTATTTTCCGGAAAAACCATTATAGTTACAGCAAGATGTTGGTTGATTTCCCAATGCACACGCAAGTGTACGTGGTCGACAAGTAATATAGGAAT
>MDKI01091621.1:0-14535 GCA_005239505.1 Nicotiana paniculata | reverse complement strand
GTAACATCTAGATCCGTTTCAATTTCGCATTAAAGAAAAAGTGAGAGTATATAATCTCACCTTTGTGGGAGAGAGGAAGAAATGAAATGAATTCTCTTGTACTATTTATTTCTCGATTCCATTCCAATTTTATAATCTCATAATTGATTCAAATTTAAATAGATTAACAAAATATATGAGTACGAGCTTCATTGGATTTCTCGTGTCAATTTGATGCGGGAAAAATGTCCAAATTTAATATTGTTTAAAATTTTCCTCCGTTATACGTCGACTCATATGCTCAGTAAACCTCCATTATGGTAAAAAACAGATACAAAACCCAAAGTATAACTGATGATACAAGTAAGATATTTTGTGTAGTAATGAAATGTTATTTGTCCTTTTCCCCGGCTATTTTACCAGCTTGAAGATTGGGCTACACCTTATTACCACAGATAGGTATCTTCATCATTAGATTACCTAGGTACTATGATCCAAGGCAGATGAAGTTATGTAATAATCCTTTCGTCCAAAATAAATGATACTTTTTAGATTTCGAGAGTCAAGCGAGATGTCACTATTAAAAATTGGCGGAAAAGGAATTTGGTCAGTCTTTGACCAAAAGTTGGTCGGACTTGCATATTATGTACGGAAAAAATTGAATTAAAAAAAGTTCATCCTTACCGACCGATATTGGTCGGAATTCTTAATTTGCTTTTTCCCGCCCAATGTCAGTTGTTTTTTCATAACAAATATAAATTTTTAAAAAATGATGAAGTCGGTATTAGTGGTCAAACATGATCAACTATTTATAGGTTATTGTTATTTACAATCTACATTCATTTAACATCCTAAGTTATAATATTTCATAAATACATACATACATATATATATATATATATACATACATACATACATATTTATATATATAAAACTAAATTGTAGCAACAACAACATATACTAGGTCAAATATATCCTAGTATATGTTGTTGTTGCTACAATTTAAGTTTTAATCCCCAATCATGGGATTTGACCTGGTATATGTTATTGTTGCTACAATTTAAGTTTTAATATAACACTACATCTTATAGCACTATACATTTTTTTCAAATGTGTTCTAGCGCGTTGGATGCCGATATTTAGACTCGATCGTACACACATAAAACTCAATATTTATTTAACTAAGGCTGTCAGTATGCCCAAGCATCTTGCCATTTAAAATTGAGAACGATGCATGTTCTAAGTTAAAGTGATAAAAAGCATATCCTACTAGATTGCCTAATCTAAAAAGTTCTATTCATTTGGTGATTCTAATAGAAGGGCAATTGTAACGACCCGACCGCTTGTTTTGCTTTCTAGAACGCCGTTCCCCTAAATAAGAGTCCTTGTATATGTTTGTATTGCTTTATGACTTGTGGGGATGGTTAGTTTGAGATTTAGAAGGATTCGAGTTGAAATCAGAACAATTGGTTCCTTAAGTTGGCCTAAAAGGCTAAGTTTGACTTCGGTCAACATTTTGAGTAAACGACCTCGGAATCGGGATTGACAGTTCCGATAGGTTCATATGATGATTTCGGACTTGGGCGTATGCTCTCTTCGAGTTTTGGATGACCCGGAAGCGTTTCAATGCCTAATATCAAAAGTTGGTTCTTGAAGTCCTTTAAATTTGGTTTGGAGCGGGTTTTGGTGTTACCGAGGTCCAAACGGAATTTCGAGACTGGGAATAGTTTTGTAATGTTATTTAAGACTTGCACACAAATTTTGGTGTCAATCCGAGTAGTTTAAGCGCGTGTCGGCGCATTCTGAGTGAATTGAAGAACTTGAAGTTCATAAGTTTGATTCAATTGGTTTTGAGGTGCGATTCTTAGATTTAATGTTGTTTCGGGTGTCCAATAGTTTGAGTGAGTCCGTTTTATGATTATAAACGTGTGGGTATGTTCGGGCGAGGCCTTGTGGGCCCCGAGTATCGATCAGACGAGGCTCAAACTAAGTTAGAATTAGGAAGCAGCTGCTAAAGCTCCAGTTCTGTCATAATCGCACCTGCGCTTGGCCAGCCGCAGGTGCGAGCCATGAGCCGCAGAAGCAAAAGTTTGAAGGAAGACCAGCCACCACAGGTGCAGAAGAATTTACGCACCTGCGAGATCGCATGTGCGAGAATTGTGGTCGTAGGAGCGGATGGGGCTTACAGAAGCGACTCCTTGTGTCTGCAGAAGCGGAGCCCGTCCAAGTGAGGAAATTCCGCACCTGCGAAGGTCTTCCCGCAGGTGCGAGATCGCAGATGCAGCCAAAGCACCGCATGTGTGAAAGTCGCTGGGCAGTGAGGGTTCATTTAATACGGGACTTAGGCATATTTGCTCATTTCTTACACTTCTTGGGGCGATTTTGGAGCAGGTTAGAGAGTGATTTTCATCAACTAATTGAGGTAAGTAATTCCTACCAAATGTGAGTTAAATAATAGCTTATGGGTAGATTATAACATGTAAAGTAGTAGAAATCATGAGTTTAGATGAAAAAACCTAGGGTTTAATAAAAACTGGATTTGACCATGAAAATGACTATGGAACTCAGTGAAAATCATATATTTATGTTCCTAAGGTTATGGGTAACAACTTTCTTCAAAAATTTCCAGAATTCGGGCATGTGGGCCCAGGAGTAAATTTTAGGAATCTTGCATTAGGGGTTGGGTAATCACTTTAATAGTGGGAATATGATCTATTGAGAAAAAACTGATTAGTTTATATAATGTTTGAATAGTTTCACCAAATTTGGAGGTTTGAGCACGTTTTTGAATTGGAAAGTGGGCTTTGAGACGAGGCAAGTATCTTTTCTAACCTTGTAAGAGGGAATTAACCCCTTAGATGAACTTAAATCATAATGTGTGTCTATTTGTGGGGGCTACGCACGCACGATGTGACGAGATTCCGTGCGTAGCTACTATTCATGCTTATGTCCAGGGTAGATTTAGGCCTACACCATGATTTGTTGATATCGTTTCTTGATTATGTTTACTACTTATTAGTTTTAAAGTGGAGGATGAGGATTTCAATATTTTAAGGTCACAAGTTGATTTTTCTATATAACGACCCGACCGATCGTTTTGAGCTCTAGCGCGTCGTTTAGCGGTTGGAGGCCGTGCGCAACTCCATTTAAGGTATTATGACTTGTAGGTGTGGTCGGAGTTGAATTTCGGAAAGTTTAGAGTTGATTTGGAAAGAAAATTCTCATTTCAGAAGCCTTAAGTTGGAAGAATCAACTAAGATTGGAATTTTGAGTAAACGACCTCCGAATCAGGATTTGAAGGTTCCAGCAGGTTCATATGATGATTCCGGACTTGGGCGTGTGTCCGGATCGTGTTTCGGATAAACCGAGAGCGTTTCGGCGTATAACGTGGAAGTCAGAATTTTTGAAGGAATTTCCTAAGTTTGGCTTGAAGCGTATTTCAGTGATGTTGATGTCCGTTTGGGATTCCGAGTCTGGGAATAGCTTTGTGTGGTGATTCTGGAGTTAGGAGCCCGATCGGAAGTGAACTCGGATGTCCGGAGGTCATTTGTCTAAAGATAGAAATTTGAAGGTTTTTGAGAAATCTGATCGGAAGTGGAAGTTTTGATATCGGGGTCAGAATGCGATTCCGAAAGTTGGAGCAGGTCCGTAATGTCGAATATGACTTGTGTGCAAAATTTGGGATCAATCGGGCGTGATTTGATAGGTTTTGGTATCGGATGTAGAAGTTGGAAATTTCTAAGTTCATAAAGTTGGGATTTGGGTGCGATTCGTGGGTTCGATGTTGTTTGATGTGATTTGAGGCCTCGAGCAAGTCCGCATTATGTTTTGGAACATGTTAGTATAATTGGACGGGGTCCAGGGAGCCTCGGGTGGATTCCGGGTGGTTAACGGATCAAGTTGAGAGTTTGAAGAAGGCTGGAATTTGATGTCATCTGCTGTGACCGCACCTGCGAGGATTTGGCCGCAGGTGCGGCTATGGCACCGCAGGTGCGAAGGATTGATGATCCGGCTGGGAGCACATGTGCGATGGTATTTCCGCACCTGCGAGGTCACAGATGCGGGTTATGGGGCGCAGGTGCGAAGTTGGCTCGAGTTGAGGATAGCCGTAGGTGCGGAGGTTTGGTCGCACCTGCGGAATCGCAAGTGCAAGCGTTGGATCGCAGGTTCGAAAAATGGCCTGGGCAGAATGTTTTAAAACCGAGAATTTGTGGCCATTCTTCATTTCTTCTTTGGTTTGGTCGATTTTGGAGGAGCTTCAAGAGAGGATTCCTTCATGCAATGTCAAGGTAAGTAATTTCTTCATGTTTTTAAAGTTAAATACTAGTATATGCATGGAATTAGACATGAAAATTGGTAGGAAATTGGTGAATCTTAAAGAAACCTAGAAAACGGAAATTTGGATTTTTAGCCACGAATTTGAGCATGGAATGTAGAGTAAATTGTATATTTGAACTAGTGGAGCTATGGGTAAATTATACCTTCGTGAATTTCGGATTTCCGGGCACGTGGGCCCGAGGGCATTTTGGTCATTTCATTGAGTGGGGTTGGGAAAGTATATAATTTGAATTAGTTGTGAGTATTACGATGAATTTTCATTGCTTTGCCCGTTATGTGGTAGTTTTGGGGTGTTGTGCATCCATGGGAGTCGTCGGAAGGGCTTGGAAGCCGGTTATGGGACTTCAGAGCGAGGTAAGTCTCCTTTCTAACTTTGTGAGGGGAAATTGTCCCCCTAGGTGAATTAATTGAGTATGTGCTATTATCTTCGGGGGCTGCGTACGCACGAGGTGACGGGAGTCCGTGCGTAGCTACTATTATGCCATGTCCGGGTAGCCTAGGACCCACTAGCATGCCTTATGTGTTGTACCCGTGATCCTGCATGTATTACTTGACTGCTAATATAATCGAAATTGTAATTTGATACCTAAAGAAGACTAGAGTTCATTTTCTTAATCAACTGGAAAGAGAATTATTTTTCTCCGTGGTTAATCGCATACTTGATAAGGTGATATTATTGAACATTATTATACTTGGAAAATAAATTTCGAAAAAGGATTTAAACACTCTTTTATGGTTTTTAAAAGAGAAATCTGTCATTTACTTGAGTATTTGTTTTCTCGACGCATTCCGGGTGGACTGTTGATTGTGCCTGACTGCATGTGACCGCTTCGCAATTTACATTCCGCGAGCGGAGTGTTATTTCCCCCACTCTCATGGGAGCGGGCTGTACGTCACAGCGGATTGAAAGATGCACTTTTGGTACGGGCCGTTCGATCCTCGACAGTGCATAGACATGGATATTTTAGTGAAAGATGCACTTTTGGTACGGGCCGTTCGATCCTTGGTAGTGCATAGGCATGATTATTATATTGAGAGGTGCACTTATGGTACGGGCCGTTCGACCCTCGGTAGTGCACAAAGAGGATTATTATATTGAAAGGTGCACTTATGGTACGGGCCGTTCGATCCTCGGCAGTGCACATCGATGATTATTATGACGGCTCAGACCGGTTGTCCTTATCCCGTATGCGCATGTTAAGTTGTTAAATGTTTTTCATGATTTTTAAAAGTGACAAGATATTTGGGGGAAAACAGAGAGGAAATTGTTTATTTAAAATATTTGGGGAAAAAATGAGGAAATGGTAACTGTTTGTTTATTTCCAGTATTTACTTGGATTTCAGTGCCTTATATATATTGATGTGTTACTATCTTTACATGCCTACCGTGTTCATCATATGATGTTAATTAATTTGCTGGCCCTTAGTGAGTGTCTAACTCGACCTCTCGTCACTACCTCTCTGAGGTTAGGCGGGCGACTTACTGAGTACACGTTGTTTTTGTACTCATGCTACACTTGCTGTGCATTTTATTGCACAGGTACTTTCATAGAAATATGGTGGATTTGGAGACTTAGGCGAGCTGCATCATCCGGAGGCGAACCGCAGCTGATAGAGTCTCTCTCGTACTGTATTTATTTTCATTTTAAATTTCCTAGTCCAATTTGTATTTCGGACAGACTTTGTGATGATTGTATAAATTCTTAGAAATTGCTCATGTACTTGTGACACCGGGTTCTGGGATGTATTGGGATATAATTGCTAAAATGGAATTGTTTTACTCGAAATTTTTTATTTAGTTAATATGTAATAAAGTGTAAGGAAATGCTTTTTTTTCTATAAATGTTAAAACATGAAAAATGATTGGCTTGCCTGACAATGATGTCCGACGCCATCACGACCTTACAGATTTTGGGTCATGACATTCTATTTCCAAAAAAAAAAAGATATTGAGGAATATTAAGATAAATTGAGAACATCTATGTTCAACCGCTTCGCAAATATATTCCGTGTAGACATATAGTTTTTGACCCGCACAATTTTTAAAGTTAATTTTAGTATTTTCATATTTTTATAATATCTACTTGAGTTATTATACAATTTAGTCTAATTTATTCTTAATTTCAAACCATAAATTCAAAAACACAAAAATAGTTTCAATTTATCTTGTTATATATGTTTGTCGTTACTTTTATTTATTTAAGTTTATTAGTATTTTTATAGTAGTACTGCCTTAAGTTTGCCGTGATTTTTATATCCCTATTTTTAGCATAATCTTTAAAAATATAAAAATAATTTTGTTTTAATTCCATTTAAGTGAAAGTCAATTGTTAATTATATTTTATTATTTGTGTTACTTTTATTTTTTATACTTAGAAAAGAAGAATGAATTTTGGGCCAATTTTGTGTCTTGAAAGGTTCAATTTTCGGCCCAATTACCCTTGGCCCAAATAACCTTAGCCCATTATCCCATCCTTAACCTAAGAACCTAGGACACCTTTTTTCTTCACCCTTACAAAACTATTCAAAAAGGACCTCCTAAAATTCCGGCCATCTCCCCTACTCGAAAACACCACCACACCTAAGGGCCGCCACCGCTGCAGCCCATATCCCACCAGCCAGCCACCGACCCCTCCTATCCAAAGAGCACTCTTCTTCTTCTTCCTTACACAAGAGAAGAAGACCCATCAGCCGTCATACCCATATCCCTCACCCAAAAAACCCTAGAACAACCCAAGGCTTCTTCTTACCACCATTACTTTCGTCTGCTCTACCTCTAACCTTTAGATCTAGCCGGAAATGTCCAAGTTTCGACGATTGCTAGTCCCTAGAGACACTACTCGGTTTTTTCATTGTTGTTGAGGTTCGACTTTGATCTGTCCCCTCTGTTTTCTCTTAAGACGGTACTCGCCATGGTTGTAGTGTAGTTGTTCGGTAACCGTTTTTGCTGGCCGAATTATTGCCGGAAAATCTGTTCCGACGAACTATAAGAAGAAAAAATGGAGTTGTGATGAGGTGCCTTGTTCGAGTTGAGGTTTTTCGGTACGAGTTTGCACTCATATGCCACTACTGTAATGGGAAAGGCTGTCAATCTTTGAGGTCAATTTCTTACTCTATTTTAAATTTCCTCTCCGTTTCATCGTTATTAGGCTCCAACGACTATGATTGTAGTGTGATTGTTTTCCTTGTTTCATTGTTTGTTTAAAGATTTCTTAAGTTGGTCCATTTATATTAAAGTTCTCATTGATGCAGTATATGGGAACAAACATAAATTTGTTAGTTTATTTTACTTACTTAGCTTTGTGAACTATATGATTTGTTTGTGAATTGGTTTTGGGGATGTTGGATTAAAAGTTAAATATGAATTTTCTATCATGTGATTACAAGTGGAAACACTCTATTTTTGGTAAGTAATTTGGACGTCATCGTACAATTGAGAATAGGCATGGATTCGTGAAGGAATTTTAGAAACATAGATAGTCATGGAAGAGAACTAGAAATTACAACAATTTGAGCTTTGAATGATTCTGTCAATTCTTTATTTTGCGTTACTGATTTAATCGCTTGTAGCATGCTTAGGCCGACCACATTTGGGTAGGAAAATCTTGAGGGCTTTTGTGTTTTAGTTTCTTCTAAGGTGAGAGGTCGCCCCTTTTAGTTAAATTTGTCTGGGGAATGCCCCGAAGGATTTGTAGATATTTTATTTCAGGGAATGCCCCGAAGAACTTTGTAAATATTTTGGAGGCCTTAACTCGGGGAATGCCTAACACCTTCTCCCCGAGTCAAATGAACCCTCTTACCCTGAATCTCTGGTGCAAACTGGTTTTAGAGTCTAAACGTGTTTCAAAAGAGCAAATTATTTTTTTTTTAAAAAAAACAGTGACCTGACACACCGAAACCAAATGTCAGGTGGCGACTCTGAATAGTCTTTTGAACACAAATTATTATCACTTTCAATTTGAAAACCCTTTTGAACTGTACAAATTCCCTTTATTATTGTAAGAGGGTTAGTAGAGGTGAAAAAATGGGTGTGACAGCTACTGGCGACTCTACTGGGGACTTGCAGGTTCGAGCTGATACTTGATTTTGTTGGATTTTAGGATATTCGATTGAGGTGTTTCTTTTCTTTATTTGATTTGTTTATTTAGTTTGTTTGTCTTATTTCCTGTTTTGTTGGTTATTTGTTTATCTCTTTTCCTTATGTGCTTACCGCTTTATAACTGTTATCATTTGCATAACCATAGGTCTTCTTTTTTTGCCACAAGTCTTGTAGTACGCATCGCGTACACGAACTCTTTGTCGAGTCATACTTATTTTAGGAGGGGGCCGTCGGGCGTATGGAGTGGTGGAAAGCTTGAGCAGCCACCATCGACCATACGCTTCCCCGAATTGCCTTGTTAGTGAACCCCAAACGTAGGTCATCCTTAAGGTCATTTTTATTTGCATCATATTATTATGACTTAGTAGGGCTCGGTCTTAGGTACCGTGTTCCTTTGTAGGAAACCTGTCCAAATTGTGTCAAATGGGCCCGCTGGCCCAAAATGACATTCAATCATCCTATGTGATACATGTTGCATCTTTGAGGGTAGAAAGGTCATTTGGCGGACTGATGTTTGGGAAAGAAGGGTGAAAAATGAAGCAAGTAGGGCCCAGTTATATTTTTCTTTGAAACTTTTTCAAGAAAAGACAAAAAAAATGAAAATGAAAAATCCCAAAAGATTTTGCACTTCCCCATCATTTTCCAAAAAGAAAAAAAAAGAGAAAAAGAAAATCCAAAAAGATTTTACATGTTTCATCATTTAAAAAAAAAAAGACAGAAAAAGATAAAAAATATGTTTTCTCCAAATCAATTTTTTTAAAATTCTCTCCCGTATCCAATCCTCCCGAACTACGTATACCTGATTCTCATATTTCGGGGCGAGATACGTAGGAAGCCCACATAGGATCCAGTCTTCCTAGTGAGTCTTAGGTTCTTGGCTTCGCAGGGTCGTAGCCAAATCTTGCATGTCTAACCACGTTCGGCCACATCGGCCGTTTTTGCAAAATAGGGATATTTTCGCAAAAGTGGTTCATTGACCCATGTCTCAGAATCTTGAGTTCGCAACGAAGTGTCCCACTACCTTAAGGTACGTCCTTTTTGAGTTTGCATCTTTAGCCACTTCTGGCCATATCGACCGTTTTGCAAAATGAGTCATTTCTGCAAATTAATTTCTAGGGCCATCATTATGGGAGTTTGAAGTCATATAAGCCTTAGTGAGCTATTTCCATGCATTTGAGGTCACCTTTGTTGAGTTTGCACTAATAGAGCCACCCTTGGCCACGTAGTCTATTTTGCAAAAATAGCCCAATCATGTCTTGCATGTACCAGAGCTTGAGCATGACAGATACCCCAGGACCATTCTAGTCAGGACCGTTGCATATATGAGTTGCTTAAGGATACTTTTATGTTTTGAGTCTGTCATTCATGTTGTCTTTTATTTTCTAGTCTTGTATAGTAGTATCGAGCCTTTTAGGTGGTGTCGGAGTCTGTCATAGTCTAGCTGAGTTCGTCGAGTCTTTTGTTATTGTATTTCCTATTTTGTATGTGAAAACCAAAAAAAATTATAAATGAAAAATCCAAAAAGATTTTGTTTTTAGTTTATTTTGTCTATTACTTTGATTTGTGTGGAATATGATACGTAGGCAACCTACATAGGGTCCGACGAATCATCATTAAAAAAAAAGAGAAAAAAAGGAGAGAATGAAGTTGTGGGACGCGAGGGGTGAGAGAAAGAAAATAGTGATAATTAAAAAGAAAAGCGAGGAAGGAAAATAAGCAAGCCAAGAAGTGCTAGAAAAGAAAGAAAAAAAGAAGATAGAAATGAAAAAAATTGGGATGATGGAAAATGACCTTGTGACCCTCAAAGTCATTCTAGAACCGTTAATTGTTGCTAGTTGCATTGCACACAATGTGATATTTCTATTTGATAAATGCCCTAACCTAACATGTTGGCTTTGTTTTGCTCCTCTTGGTACTTTCATTTCTATCATAACAGAAGGTGGTTAGTTTGTGGTATTCTAGCGAGTCATCAGTACAATACAAGGTCAAAGAGCAAGGTAGCCATGGCTGGCAAAGACTTGGATACAGGGCTTGTTGATCCGTCTAAGAAGATGGCCGAAATGTACCAAGCTTGGATTAGTGGGAGTCCTCCACCATTATTACCCACTAACTACACTTAAAGCCTTTTCACCATTCCACCACAGTCACAAATCCAGATTCCCACTGCTGCTGATATCTCCCCACAACCTTTTCACACTCCACCCCCCAAAACCACCTCATATCTCGCTCATTTTACCACTCATGTTTTTGTAGATTCCCCACTAGCTACTCTTCCTCGATCCTCTAGCAAGACCGTGTTCAAAGTCCCCGATGCCCAACACTATGCTCCAGAACCAACTTTCAAGGTCTCGGAACCATACTCTTACACTCCTCATTTTGAGCCTCCCAGTAAAACTGAAAAGCTTGCTAAGACAGTGGAGTAATATGAGATATCCAAGAAGGTGAAAATCTTAGAGCAGTCTTTAAGAAACATGCAGGGGATAGGGATTCAGATGAGCGTGTCTTACAAAGACTTGTGCTTGTTTCCGGACGTCCAACTGCCTGCTGAGTTTAAGATGCCAAAATTTGATTTGTATGACGGACATGGGGATCCCGTAGCCCACTTGAGAGGTTATTGCAGTAAGATGAGAGGCGCCAGTGGGAAGGACGAGTTATTAATGGCATATTTCAGTCAGAGACTGAGTAGGGCAGCTCTGGAGTAGTACACCGGGCCAAGATGCTAGCAGGTGGTATACATGGGATGATATGGCTCAGGCCTTTGCCCGGCATCCCCCGATGGACGAAGCCGAGATGGTTGAGTACTTTCTTCAAGCTTAAGAGCCTACTTACTTTGGGCATTTGATCTCGGCTGTGGGTAAGCCTTTTAATGATGTGGTAAAAATGGGAGAAATGGTAGAAAATAGGTTGAAGTCAAGAAAGATCATGAGTTATTCTGCTTTAAAATCCACAACACAGGCAATTCAGAACGACACAGGAAGTTTGCCGGGTCAGAAGAAAATGGATGATGTTACAATGGTTGTAGGATTAAGAAATGGCTCCAAGGGTACGCCTCATCAATATACTCAGTCTCGAGCCCAATCCAAAACCTATCCCCCAGCTCCGCATAATCCACCTCAGTATTATCCTCCGAACAACGTTCGGTTATCTGTCCAACCACTGGGTCACTCTTTATGGAGAAAGCCAGCACTGCATAATACACTCTTGCCTTCACAATATGTTCGAGCATAAAGTCCTAGAAAATAGGGGCATGGAGGAGATCAAAGGCAAAGAAACAGTTCCAGGCCAATCGAAGAATCCTACACAATCTTGTTTGAAAAGTTAAAATATTCTGCCCTGATTGAGCCGCTCCTCGTCTATACTCCAGACCCATATGCAAAAGGTTTTGATCCTGCTGTATGGTGCATGTAACACTCTAATGTCCAAGGGCATAGTATTGAAGATTGTCGTGCTTTGAAAAGGGAGATAGAAAGAATGGTTTAAGAAGGGATAATTGTGATCCAGGACAGTGACACCCAGAATATTGCGCAAAATCCCTAACCTGCACATGATGCACAATTTGTGGGGATGGTGCGTGGTGACATGGAGTATGAGAATCCTCTCAGGAACTTGTTGACTAAAGTGAATGATTTTCAAATTGGAGAAGGCCCTAGTGATTCTGATGTCCAAATTTGTGGCTAAATGCCAAGCTTAGAAATTGAAAGGTCATTCACTAGAAAGGAATCTTGGTAGCTTGTTTTGATGTTTTTTTTACTATTTGGTCATTTCAGGGTTGCAATCCAGATTTTTTATCTTGTTTGTTTTGGTGATTCAAACCCTTCTGTCCTCTTTCGCCTATCCCTAGAAGTCTTGTTAGTTAGTTTTGTGTCTCTAAGTCTATCATCTAGGGTTGTTTCGGAGCTTTAATATAGATTTTACTCTGCTGTTCAAACCCTTCTGTCCTTTGGTAAAATGGGATCTTGATTTTCTGTTACTTGCAATCTTCGTTTAGTTCTTTTCTTGTATATAGTTCTCTCCAGTCCAGTTCTAGTGACATGTCATGCATGCGGAATTTTTAGCCAGATCTTGAAAGCTAACCTAATCATGGAATAATGAAACATAGTTTTGAATATGATAAAAAGATGCATTTGAGGAAACATGTAAATATTCACGCATTCTGAGATAACCTGAAGCTTGACTGAGTGAAACTGAGGCGGTTAGTCTGGGAAATCAAGAGGTTGATAAGAGCTTACAACAAGGAAATGTCTTTCAAGCAGTTTGAGGTAGATTGGTCAGTGTTGAAATGCATCCCTCCACATCAAGATAAGGTTGAGTCAAGTATGCTTCGAACTGGCGAGGGTCATTTATTGGGATAAAGGTATTGCCCATTGGCACTTTGTGTTTGTGTTGATGCCATCAAGAGACATTGTGCATGGTTCTTCAGCTTATTTTCAATTGCATGTTTGTACTTGTCACTTTCAAAGTTTGGTATGACGGAGGCATTTTATTCTGCTACCCAAACACTTTTATCTTTTGCTACCCCTTTTGAGCCCTAATTTATTTTGTTTCATACCCCTCTTTTGGAATCAGAAGTAGACTCGGGAATTAGAAAAGAAAAAGAGAAAGAGAAAAGAAGAAAAATAAAAGAAAGAGAAAAAGAAGAAAAGAAAAGAAAAAAAGGGAGAAAATAAAAAAAAGGGAAAAAAAGAAGAAGAAAAGAACAAAGAACAAAAAACAAAAAACAAAAAACAAAACAAAATAAACCAACTTTGTGTTGGAACTACGTTCGACCTGATTCCTTTTAAGGATACGTAGGCAGCCTTATTCTAAGGTTTGGTTCCATCAAAGCAAAAAAAAAAAAAACAAATTCCCCAGGATCCAAAAAACTGGGGCAGAAGTGTTAATTTTGGCCAAAAGATCTGATTCCAAAAGTTGTAATTTTGAACCCTTTCATCTTAAATTATTTTGAGCCTTCATGCCACCCTTTCTATCCAACCTTGTCCAAAATCCTACATTACGGTCCAAAGAAAGAACTTCCGACCAATCTTTGAGGATGCCAAATCAAGTGTGTGGTAAAAGTATGATCTTCCTGCATCATGGGTAATACCTTGTTCTCAGCACAAAGAGAGAAAATGATACAATGAGAGATTCTTATCGGTGAAAACCCTCATGGGCACCGTAAGGCGACGGTGAGTTGAGAAAAAGAGCAAAATGAGAGAGGCTTGATGTTGAAAACCCTTCAGAGCACTACAAGTCGACTGAGGATTGTGGATCAAATAGGACAACTGGAGCGATGAATCCCAGTTTCACAACTTAGAGGCATAACAAGAGTTGAAGATTAGACTTGCTTGATAGATCAAGCCGCTTAATCCAAAATGCATGTCATAGTTAGTGGAGATGGCCTTCAAATCAGATTAGTGTCTACCTTGTCCTTTTTCCTAGGTAAAAGCTTTTTCTTGTTAGATACCATCTCTTCTCGTTTTTCTCCTTATTTTGTTCCTCTTGTTTTTTTTTTTGAGTCTCTTTTGAGTCTGTTTTTGTCGAAACAAGTGAGAAATGAATCCAAAATCTGCTAGTGTGTGCACTGAGTTGGTGATAATAGATGTTCTTTGGGATTGATGTAAAATACAATGATTTGGTGAATGTTAGAACACGAGTGCAATTCATCGGGTATAAGGTATTGGATTTTAACGAATCAGGAATATTTCTTGTGATAAGGGTTGTTCGGAAAAGCGATCGGTCAATAACAAGCACTGTCTTCCAAGTTGAAGTCCAAGTTAATCGTGACAAGTGCAAGAGAAATATCCCTCGTAGTCAAGGCCACAAACTAACCACCATGTTTTAATCTCACAAGTTTTCTTTGTCTGAAACAGGGATGAAGGCTATGTTCATATCAAATCTTGGAAGCTTGAGTTTTTCAAGTGTAATGCCCCAATTCTGCTTATGCAAAGTTGTTGGTTGATTTCCCAATGCACACGCAAGTGTACGTGGTCGACAAGTAATATAGGATTTTAAGTCCAGATATCGTACCCACTGGGACTTGTGATTAACTATCGACTAAACTAAACTCAAACAAATAATTAACTAAAATTAATCTAAAATAGTAAACTAAGAGATTAAAGAGACAACTAACTTAAAGACGA